>VXBI01010170.1:411606-432003 GCA_013397375.1 Toxostoma redivivum | reverse complement strand
GGGGCGGGGGGAGAGCACCGGGACACCCCCAGCCCCTCCCGCCGCGCACCGGGAGCGGGGAGGCGTGGTGGGCGCGCGCGCGGCCGCCCGGTCCCCGTCGCCGTCCCCCGGTCCCTGTCCCCTGGCAGCCGCGGGGGCACCGGCACCTGCCCGAGGCCGCGGGCGAGGACACACGTGTTGCCCATGAGGTGGTGCGGGGTCGGGGGGGCTGTCGCTGCTGGGGTTCGGCCCGTCTGCAGGATGAGCGCTGGTGACACCAAACGGGAGAGCCCGAACCGGAGAGTGTTTGGGAAAGCTCCCGTGACTCAGTTTCCCCAGCTGTGGAAGCGCTCCCGTCCCCGCAGAGTGTTGCAAGGATTAACCTGTAAGCATGCAGTATGTAGAGATCCTCTGGAAGGTTCCTTATAGGGCAGTGTTTTCCAATCTTGGGAAGCTAATGAGCCCCCCAAGGGGAAAATGAAACTCTGCCTCAACTACCCGAGTGCTTTCCTTGCTCTGCTCTCCTGTAAAGGTGTCTGTGGCTGCAGCAGCGGCTCTTGGAAAGTGGTCGTCCTGCATGCACAAAGGCCTTTGCCATGCTTTGGAAGTGCTTAGCAAACTCCTCAGTAATAACATTAAATATTTTGATAGTTGTTCACATTGCTTGCAGTTGAATGCAGTTTCCAATCACTACACTTTTTTTGTTTTTTTAATCTTGTACTTAGAGTGAAAAAAAACCAAAAAAGGGTAGCTCTGAACTTCAGCTGTGAGCTGCTGATTGCTTGGGTCGTAAGGATGAGTGTGTGTGATGGATGGAACAGTGTTTGAGTAGAGCATATAGCAAATGAAAAAGAACATGCCAGAGACGCTTCAGAGGTTCTGATATACTGTGTTTCTTCTCTCTGCTTAAAAAAAAATTAATCTGACATTTGCTCCTGGCGTACATCTCCTTCCTGCATTTATGTGTGCTGACTTCTTGTAGGTTTGCCTGTGAATGTGTGAATGGTTCAGTCCTGCTCTCTGGTTGGCTTTTAGTGCTCTGTGTGCAAGCCTTCTGCAAAGCTATGCTCCAAGATGATGGTAATACAAGCATGCTTAAACACCCCTGTGTGCCAAATTTTTGAAGAAAAAGGTATAGCAAATGTAATTGAATGGCTATGGGGAAGTGGCTATGTTTTGAAAATAAAGTGATGGGAAACAAGCTTTTTGGTTGCAGAGTTCAGTCTGCATTTTGTCCTGTAGCAAATATTTGGTTCCGTAGTTCACCTGTTTTCTTCTGCCTTTTTCCACCCTCAGGGTAAAGTAGAATACCTGGTGAAGTGGAAAGGATGGCCCCCAAAGTAAGTTGTGTTTACTTGTCTTTTTTTTTGTTTTTTCTTTAATATTCCCTAATAGCTTGCTCTGTGTCTTTGCAATTGAGCATTTAATTAATAATGGGTAATGGCTTGTCCCTCATTTCAACAACAATAAACAAAAACAAAGAGCCACAAACCAAACCCAAATCTGTTTGTGAATTGGCCGCTAAGGAATACAAACTGCATGCCAGTCTATTCTGACTGGTTTTTGCCACCACTGAAATATTTCATTGAGATACTTTCTAGATACAAATGTTTTTAAATTCCTTATGAGTTCAACAAAGAACCCAGATTCTTCTGAACTTGGAATGGCTCCTGCTTTTCTGAGTCACCACCAAGAGGACCCCACTTTATTTTTAGAGCTGTCTGCAGTCTTTTAAAATAGAAAACATGTTGATGGTCTTGTCTTCCTCTCCTACTGCTTCCCCTCTGCAATTCACCAACGGAAAAGGGCAGTGTTTCAGATTTATTGATTGTTGCCAAATGCAGGTGATCTTTGTCCCTTGAAAATTACCGCCATGCCTTCATTTCCTTTTCTGAAACCTCCTGTTACTTTGAGTGCCTTTTCTTCTTTTGCTTTGGTTGCTCCATTGCAAAAAAGGAAGAAAAGTTTGGGGATTTTTTGGCATTGCTGTGCACTGTTTACAGACACTTCTCTCATTAAAATGCAGCTGCTTCTGAAGAAGAGCTATTTCTCTGTGCTTAAGCAGTCTATGAAATGCTTTGAGATTAAAAGGATTAGGTAACTGGAGAATATTACTATGTCAGCTAGCAGTCTAGTAAAACAGCCTCCTGGCCAACCCATATGGGGCCCTGTCTTTGCTTTTCTGTTTGTGCCTGTGTGTGTACATACACAATGTGCGTGGGTACAGCAGTGTTACACACACAGTTGCTCTGCGTGTTGCTAAGCAAAGGGAGCCTCTTGTTATGGGTTCATCCTTGCAGCTGCAGAGTGGGGCCCGCCAGGATGGTTCTGTCAGGCTGTACCTGGTAACCAAGAAGCTGAAATGTGTTCTTGGGTGCCTAATTGTCATGCCTAATCCTTATGATTATAGGCCATGTGTGAAGATAAGCTGCTTCCCCTCTCTAGTGAGAGAGGGTGGCTTTGTTCTTGAGTGCTCTGCTGTCGGAGTGCAACCCTATGTGCTTGTTGAGCACCAGCTGCCATGTAGTGTGGGTCACTTCTTGGACTGCTTCAGCCTCAAATAGCCAAGTCTTACTTCATCACTGATAGAGGGTGGGAAATGTATTTGGGGCCTGTGAGGCCTCTTCCCCTGTTGGCCAGAATACTGATGTTTATCCCATTCTCCTTTCAACAAATGCATTGAAGTCCTTCTCTTGTAAAGTGCCTTGCCAAGAAGGTGGGCTGAGGCATGGCGTAATGTTTCTTGGACAGAGCAGTCCTTATTCTTAACTGCTGCCTTTCCTTGTCCTGTGCCTTGGAACACTGTGGGAGATAGAAACACTTTGGGGAATTTAAAGCATAGTTCCCCTGGGTGCAAGGTGATGTCATGGTTCTCTTATTTTGATGTATGGCATGTCCAAGCATTTTCCCTCTTCCCCCAAACTCCAAATCAGAAGACTGTTGATTTTTTTTCCTTCCTCCTGCCTGCCTCCACTTTAACTGTTGCCTCAGTGGTTTAAATTACTTAAACTCAAGATGCTCAGAGCATTGGAGTCACTTTCATCCCACTAGCAATCTCTGTTCCTTGTTTCTAAACATACATATGCCCATGATGGCATGCAGCACCCCAAACTGTTTGTATCTTTGTTTCCTCATCCCACATCATTCCCTTCCTTAATTACCAACCTTGTTGCATTGCTCTTTGTAATCTCTGTACCTATTATCCCACCATTCCCATTGGAAGTATCATGGAAGGGAATAAGGATCAGTCAGTAGTTTACTGATGTCACATGCAATTCATATTTCACCTTTTTTCCCCTCTTCTTAATAAAAAATTCTTATTCATGCCCTAGACCTCAGATTTATGGATTGCACTGCTGGAGTCAGGGAATGGAGGAGTGAATCTGATTCTAGCTACAAGCTTGTTTACAACTTGTGTTGGAGTTAAAAGGAGGGGGAAGAGGAGGAGTAGAAGGAGGGGGAAGGAAGATCATATGATCTGTGTCTTCCAGAGTGCCTGCTCTCTGCAGTTTGCTGCAGCCTGGGCTGTGTGTACCCATATATAAAGCTCCGTGTGCGCGCGCGCGTGGCAAACTCAACCATGTTTTTTTTTTTTTATATGCAGTGTTTTGCCACTGCAGCGAAGCCAGAATCTGAACTGCAGAGAAGAAGGCAACACCCACCAGGGTGTTGCTGGTTTTTTTTGTTTTTTTTTTTTAAGAAAATCCCTTTTCTTCTCCTGCCTATGAAAAGCAATCCAATTACTTTTTTTCCCCTTGTGGTGTTATTTTTCTTAAATTTGTAGGATGAGTGCCAGAATCCCTGCAGCTGGGAGGCAACCTTCCTCTTTTCAAACAGTATCTTGGCTTTGACAGCTCACAGTCAGGTTGACTGCAGGAGGCATGAGCAAAGGAGGGGGGGAGAGAGGGAGGGATCAGCTGGTTATGAAGACATGTCTGTTCTTAACTCTGTGGTGCACAGTGCACCTTAGGATATCTGAATGTCATATTTTTGTTTCTCCCTTTTGTAAAATAATTGTATTTTCACTTCCAGACCCACCCTCCAGTAATGTTCCTGTATTACAGTACCTTTCTTCTCTCTAATGGAGAGATAAAAGGGAAAAGCATTCCCAAACCACCTCCCCTGTGTACCCCTTGTATCCTGTGTCCTCACATGCAGTCTGTGCTTCATCCAGAAATGTAAACATCCTAAAATGCTTTCTTGCTGTTTAAAGGCATTAATACAAATGCACCCTTATGCACCTGCACGTGACTCTTCTCTGCTCCTCCTCCCCAGAGTCTGTGGGAGGAGCTCTGCCTCCAGGCCTGGATTTCACATTTTGGGAAAATTTGGGTTCTGAGGCGTTTGAGGATTCAGATTTGCTTTCTTGCATTAGAGTTTGTATGATAGAGACACAACACCCACCTCTTCTGGGCAAGTGTGGCCCCTAAGAAGTAAACATGCCCCAAGGACCACTTAGTGATTCTTTCAGCTTCCACAGTGGGAGCATTTTGGCTGCTTCTACCTGGTATTAAGTGCATTTGTGCACTTTGGGAACCAGTGTTGGAGTTGCCTGCTAGGTGGGTTCAGTCCTGAGCATCTGATTCCTGTCACAGCTGTCTGGCTGTGGGGGAGGGAGCTGGGTCAGTGAGTGACGCTGTTCCCAAGCTGCTTTGGGAGCATGAAGTGTGTTCGGATCAGTGTTGGTGGCCCTGCCCGCAGTGCAGTTGGGGCACTTTTTATCGATGAGCTCCATTCGGTAGGAACAACCTGTAGGGGGAGCCGAGCAGGAGGAGGAGGCGTTGGCAAGTGGCCATCAGCTTGCCCCAGGGCCCAGCTCCCAACATGCTTGGTTAAACGGCATCAGTGGAAAAAATTAAACTCTTAAATTAATCCTTTCACCTTCAGTGATTAGAAGTAATTAATAATGCAGGTGAGAAAGCATACTTACTCTTCAAGCATTCTAAATTAAGAGAGACCTATTTTTCAGAAAGATGTATCAGACCATTGCCTGATTGTTCCGTGGGGTTTGTGGGATTTGACGGAGTGCTGCAGATGAGACCTGTGTAGGCATGGACTTAAAAAACAGTTTGTGAGTGTCTGCACAGGCTTTGCACACAATGTGAAGGGGGCCCTGGGGAGGAAAGTCTTCCCTGTTTTTGTACAAAGAGCCGCTTGATGCTTGGCCCTGCCTGTTTTGGGAAGGGGAGGTGGTGTCTGTGGGAAGCTGGGAAGGGAATGGCTGGGTTTCCTCAGAGCTCTTGCCATGCTGTGGCAGGCCCCACCGACCCTTGTGAAGACAGTATCCAGGGCTGCAGCACACTGGTAGCAAGCCTGCAGAAAGAATGTTTCATTAAAATATTGTTTACTTTTTATTCCTTATGTTTTTCTTCAGATACAGCACATGGGAGCCAGAGGATCATATCTTGGACCCTCGCCTGGTAGTAGCTTACGAAGAAAAGTAAGGGCACATGTTCTTTCTCTCCCTGGATGCAGGAAAAGAAGTAGTGTCTTTATTTCATTATATGCATAAAGTTCCCCTGTTGTCCCGACTTCAGTTAAAGATGAGATATATAGCAATGAATCCTGCTTGATTTTTGTATCCTGGTGTTGATTGAGATGGAGAAGACAGGGTTAAAGCAGCTTTGATTGGCACTGTTCAGGAAATGAGGCCAAGAACAGGCAGAACTGAGCCAGAGAACAATCAGATTCAGGTTCTAACCAGGTCCAGAGCTGGACTGGAGTGATGTGAGGTGGGAAGTTTCTCTAACCCATCTTTGATTAGCTGTGTCAGAGAAATTCCCCTATTGCAAGGTTTTCACTCCTAGAGGAAGCAATTCTGGGATGTTTTCCAAGCTCACACTGGTCACCATTGGGTTTTATTGAAGGAAATTGAGGGAGTTATGCTGCAAAAGGTTGAAGTCCCAACTAGGTTTTATGCTGTGGTATTTAGTACTTAGTTTGATTTGTATTCCTCTTTCACAGGGAAGAGAGAGACCGTGCATCAGGGTACAGGAAAAGAGGTCCCAAACCAAAGCGCCTCCTACTGCAGGTAGCTTCTTGCTCTTCTGTGTATTTCTAACTCCTTAGCTGCTGTGCTGCTCCCCTGTTCTCAGTGAGGTGGAAACTGTCTGTTTGCTGTTGCATGGACAAAATTGGAGGTAACAAGTTTAACACAATAACACAGAATCATGAAATCAGTGTTTAGGCAGACAGTTTTAACCTTTTAGCCGAACAGCTAGCTAATTTGTCTTTAAAAAAGCAAAACAAAATAAAACAACAGCTCTTCCTCTCTTAACTAGGATTTTATAAAGTGTGGGCCTGGATAGTTGCAGGTTATCTGGTTTGTGTTTTTAATTCCATGTTGAGCTTGGACTTTCCATCAAGTCAAAGGTAGTCTATGGTTGGAAGTGGTGTTTCAGCATGCTTTTACTGTTGCCAAGCAAAGCAGCCAATCCTAGGAGGCAGATTTTAGGAAGAGCTTAGAAGGCAGTTGAAGAGGGGAAGGAAATGGTGTTGTCAAAGCAGCACACCTTATCCTAGCTCATCTAGATGTTCAGAGACTGAGCAAAGAGTGTTTTCCTGGTTCCCAGTGGGGAGCCCTGACTGCATGATGAGATGTCTGCTCTGACCCTTGCTGCGTTGGTGTCTTGGCAGCGGCTGTATGGCATGGACTTGAGGAGTGCTCACAAGGGAAAGGAGAAGCTCTGCTTCTCTCTTGCACGGAGGTTTGGAGGAGGAGACAGTAGCCTGCCAGGGGCCAAGACAGGGCAGGCAGAGTTCCCCGAGAAGACTGGGGGTGCAGTCCTGCCATTCTCTCTCCGGAAGCAACGCAAAAACCAGAAGTACCTACGGCTGTCAAGGAAGAAGTTCCCGCGCATGGCGAGTCTGGAGAATCGAAACTGCAGGCATGAGTTCTTCTTGAATGATGCAGTGGGCCTAGAGGCCAGGCAGAGCCCTGAGGACTGGGAGGCCACACAGCACACCAGCAAAGAAGGTAAGGCCAGTCACCCTTTGATGAAGTTCTGGGGCATGTGAAGGATATTCTGCATCCTTCCACCTTTATTACATCCTCTTGGGATTGTGGTTTAGGTCAGGTCTTCAGGGCAGCCTTTGCTGGCCCATATTATGTCACTCTTGTTTGCAGGTTTCTTTGTTGTTTGAAGAGCACAGATAATTTGGTTTTTTGGTCCTGTTGCTTCTCTGTAGTCTTACATCCCTGATGCCCCTCTCAGTGTTAGAAAACATGCAGAAGATACTGCAAGTTTTTCCTCTCTTAAAATTTCCTCCCGGTAGTGGTGACACACAAGTGTGAGAGAGATGAACTCTGCCTCTGTCCACATTATTCACATATGCACAGTCTGCTGGGTCAGAGGACTTTGGCTGGCAGTGGACAAGCTTGGACAGCAGCACTCCTCTCATAGTGCTGCTTTAATAAGCAAACAGGAATGCTGCTAGGAACTCACAATGTACTCCCTGGCCCCCTCCTTTCCTTTCTTCTCCACTCCCCTCTACAGCCTCTTGCTATTGAACTATGCGAGAAGGGGAGAGAGAGATGAAGTGAGGATGGTAGCTCCTGCCTGATCCCACTGAGTAAGCAGCATGAGTGTAGGCATGGGAGATGTCCAAGCACATTTGGCATTTTGGGGAAGGATACCAGCATCTTGTGCAGGAGGGCTGTGGGATGTATGTGTTGCTCTCAGTTACCAGGGAAACTCTATCCCTGCATTATTAGAGCTTCTGAAGGCGTAGCTTTCCTGAGGAGTGGAAAACCGGGGCTTGTGCTACTTGTAGTAGCTAAGGGAATCCTGTTACTCCTTGCTAGGAGTAGCTGTTAGCCAGGCTAGATTAGGCAGGATCTTAGGGAGAGGGCTGTGTTCTGGAAATCAGCGCTATTCCCTCCTTTCTGAGAGAGTCTGGAATGGTGCTCAGAATCCAAGGAGGTAGCAATGGGAGTAGCACAGAGAAGCCCAGTGTTACATCCTGGCAGTGAGGAAATGTGTGGGGCTATTCTCCCCAGAAATCTGGGACACTGAAGCACCTGGAGATCAGAAGAGTGAGTGGCAGAATTGTAAAACTGTTTTTGTTCTCCCATTGACACACGGCTTGTGTGGAATCCCAGTTACTGTTAGGGGGAGTTGGACTCTCTCTGGGGGGAATGTAGACACCCCAGGTGTTTGAGATGAAAGCCAGGAAATACATTCTTAAGGGGTTCTCGTTCTTTGCCCAGGTGGGACAACAAAGTATATACCTTGTTGTATAGGTAGAGTGACAGGGAGAGGGTGTGTTTTCCTGTGTCTCTCTTTACGAGGCAGTCTCTGGGAGCTGTGGGGAAGTGAACCTTTGGGCAGCAGAGGGGCTGATGATTATTCTTACAGCGAGAAAGTGTAGGGGTGCTTGGGTTTCTTGTATGGAGCTGTCTAGGAGCAAAAGAGGCATATGAGAAAGGGAGAGCAGCTTATCCATGGAGCACTACTGAGGGATTTTTGAGAGCATCACACCCAGGCTGTGTTGCAGGTGTAGTACAAGGCAGACCCTCCATTTTGGCTCCCTTTGACTCCCGTAGGAATATTTGAAGAGTCTGTGTAAGAGATACTTAATTTTTACCTTTCCAGAATGGTAGGGCATTTAGAAGACAGTGAGCTCAAACCAGAGTGAGCGTGCTTTGCCAACACACAACCAAATTAGGAGCTGAGATAGGATGAGGGGTATGAGGGGAACTGTGGATGGTTAGATGATCTCGGTAGTTTTACAGGTCTTTTGACTTCTGCATAAGTTGCTCTGATACCACCGTGTATCTTGACACCTGATCCTCCATTTTCCCTTAGCTTCTGAGGGTAGGGCTTGCACATGTTCTTTCTTGCTCTGTAAGTGCAGATTCAGTACAGGCTGATTTCACCTACAGTTTGTCAGAAAGGAGACCCTTTTTCCACCCTTCTTTTCCCTCTCCCATTCTTCCTTTCTTCTTCCTCACCTTCTCTGTTTCACTAATATGGTCTTATGTGCCTTTGTTTCTGCAGCAGCTGTGGATGCCAGTCTCCCTTGGATCCCCACTGTGCCCCCCAGCGAAGTGACAGTGACAGACATCACAGCAAACTCCATTACTGTCACTTTCAGAGAAGCACAAGTGGCTGAGGGCTTCTTCCGAGACCGGAGTGCACAGTTCTGAATCTCTGTTTGCAGTGCTCCTCAAAACCAGTGCTTTTAGGGTGGGGCTAGGGAAGGGTTACATTATCCCTTAAGAGAAAAAAAAATCCAAAAATGTCTCCTCTTAAAATGTTTACAGAGACCTTTTTTTTTTTTTTCTCCTTTTTCCTCTTTCAGATACGCAAAAAAGGGCAGTGTAGGGGGTGTGTGTTTGTCATTGCTTTGTCCAGCTGAAAAACTGACAGCCCTTTCCCTGGCAAAGACTCCCCTCCTTGATGTGAAAGCAGCAAGCTGAACAATTTGCCTTTTATCCTTTTAAGTGGCGGCAGCTGCATTTGTGGGGAGAGGGCATGTGGAGGTGGAAAGAAAGCTGGATCTCTAGCCTACTGCCTTGTTCTGCAATTGATATCCCTCGGATAAAGATACATCTCTGTGCATTGCTGTTCCCACCTTCCTCCTCCCTCTCTTCCTGCAGCAGTGAGAGGCGATGGATCCTACCTGTGTAGATAACTCCAGCCCGTTAAGACTTTTCAGTGCTATTTCCCCTGTGGCCTGTTGACAGGACTTCAGAAGCGTATTTGCCTGTCTGTGGTAAGTCAGTCTTTGCAGCATGAGTCCATATAGACAGCAGAGCTTTCTCTCTTTGATTGTTGATCATGTGGAAAGGCTGAAATGCATCTCTGAAATCCAAACTGGCAACATAAATTCAATTTGCCCTCATTAAAAGCTCAGAAAGCCAGCATAGTTGAGACACACCATCCTGTATACGCTAAACAGGATTTCCAGGCTTGGCTCTGCTGCATGAGGAATGCGTTATGGAAAGTGGGGTCTTCTTACCCTTTGCCAAATTCAGTATTAATAACAAATCCTGCCCTGAATCTGTGGTAATAAGTTGGTTGAAAACTGACTCCTCTCCCCTGGGAGGAGGAACTAGTAAGACAACTGAAGCATTGCCTGGCACTGCAGAGATATCAAAGATACTGGCACAGGCCCAGGACATAGGAATTGGACAGAACTGAGCTAGAAATGGACCTTGATTAGCAGTAAATTCTGTTCTTGGATCTCATAGAGAGACCTAAAATAAAAAACATGTGGGGAAGGCATGTATTAGATTTGAGGAGGGGAAAAATTCCTAATTCTTAGCAATGAGAATTCTTGGATTGTGCTGCCTGAGTGATACTCTTTCATGACTCCAGTATCCTCACAGTATCTGTGATCCTGTACTACTTTACTGATAGGAACTTCCCCTTGGAAGGCTTAAAAATCTTTACCAAGGAAAGCAGTCTGCATTTCAATAGATCTGCCTGATCTTGCACTTAAAAATGCCTTGTGCTGGACTGCCTGTGACACTTTGAGGTTTTTGAAGAATTGCTGTATTTCAAGTTGGTAGTTTAGCATAGCATCTGTTCTTGCACATGCATGTTCTCTTCCATTTTTAAAAGCAAATTTTATTTAAATAACCTAATTTTTAAAATATAGACCTTTTCCAATAGAAAGCAAGAAAAGTAAGGTAATCTAAAGTGGGAACTGCAGGACAGAGTGCTACAGGGTAACATTGGCGACTGTCATGATTACTGTCCTCAAATTCTGTTTCCTTACTCCACCCTACCTGAAGCATCTCTTA
The DNA here is from genome assembly GCA_013397375.1 of Toxostoma redivivum. Taxonomy (NCBI): domain Eukaryota; kingdom Metazoa; phylum Chordata; class Aves; order Passeriformes; family Mimidae; genus Toxostoma; species Toxostoma redivivum. Next base: position 421,274 of record VXBI01010170.1, on the reverse strand, counting down.
TCTGCTGTTTTTATTCAAAATGAAACTATGAGCCTTCTTAGCTCTGAGATAAAGACACCTGTGGAAATCCTGTGTTTGTTTGAGGGGCTTGGCTCCTGGCCTGCAAAATTTGGGAGCCTCCAGGACTTCTGGTCCTCCAAACATCTACTTATTATAAAGTGCTTGGTCTACCACTGTGGGTTTTTACTAGAAGCAATTTTTACCTCATTTAGGATATGGCAGCTCAGTGCAGATTTAGAATTTCCCCTTCCATCTCAGAATTGTTGGAGCAGGTCTGTCTTTCATGCCATCAGAGCAATTTCAGGATCACTGGGAAGATCTTGAATTTCTGGGCTGACCTTTTGTCTCTTAAAGGAGTAAGATGGGAGTTTTATCATGGAGAAATCTGAGAGGGTGAGAAGTGGAAGCTGGGGGGGAATTATGTGGTGGGAGGAAGAGTGAGTGGAAAAGAAGCTTGCAATAGCTAGCAAGGGCAAGCTGTTGAGGTAAGCGTGCAGGCGCAGGATGTTTGTTGAACGTGGGTGTCCAGAGCGAGGCTTCTGTGTCTGGAGTTGCACCCTTTTTTGCAGGATGTGGGGTCAGACAGTGTTGTTACCTTCACCCACACACCCCCTCTTCCTGACACCTGCCAGATATGCTGAATACCTGCATCTCTCTTCTGTTGTGACCAGTGGACACATCACATGGCCAGGTCCATTCTTGTGGGTTGGAGCAGGTAGTGATGGTTGCAGAAGCATAGTTTTTAAGCTTATTTAAAAAAAAAAAAAAAGTCTTGCACTGCAGCTCATCCTGCTAAATCTTCATGGCGTTTATAGGATCTGGTTTCTTTATTCTAATGCAGGAACTGCCGCCTTGTCATGTCTTCATCTCAGTGTACAAATGCACCCAAAAAAACTTCCTATTTACTAAGTTCCTGGCTTTGGCTGACCTTGGAAGCAGTATCAATCCTGAAGCAGGAAAGAACTTGTCCTAATAAACTAGATTTCCATCCTCTGCTTTTCTCTCCACTCTCCAGCTGACACTTCTCAACACTTTGTTTTGGCATTTTTCTTTAAACATATTTTCTTTCTCTTGCAGTGGAGTTTTCAGAGACCTGTGGTGGTCTTTCAAAGAGGATCCACCCACAGCTTCATGTCTTAATCATTTTTTTGGATCAGGCTATCTAGTGTTCTCCTGGTGACTAATCATCTTGCTACACGAAGTGTGGAACAAGATACCTGGCTGCCATGCTGCTTTGTGTCAATGAGGAGCTAACCATAATGGGGTTAAGGCACAAGAAGCTGCATGTGCGTGGGTTTGGAGGGGAGGGTGTGAAGAGGAGTTTGTGGTAGGAAACTAAGCAGTTACTTCGTTGGCATGGACTTTTTTTTTGACATTCATGAATTCTTGTTTATCTCAAAGAACTTTTTGAGAAGATTTTTCTCCCGATCTTTTTAAAACGTGTCTCTGTTCCACATTGTCTGCTGACATGTCACTGTAAACTTCCTAGGTGGAGCTGGTCTTCAGGGACTTTAAAATTAGCTTTGTTGCATGTCTGCAGGTGTAGAGAGGGTTTTACTAGTGATGGAAAGACAGGTTGTCTGGGTTTGTCTCTTCTCCCCAATAGTGTCCATCTGCCAGTGCAACCCAAAACCTGGCAATTGAAATGGGACCTCCTGTGCTAACATATCATGAAAATCAGATGCTGTGTTTGGATCTTTGTTAAGCATTCCGTTTGATTAGAAGAGCCAGAATAGCATCCAGCTGAAGCTGAGTTTAATAATTCTATTTGAAGCACAAGCCAAGAATAGAAATGGGCTAACTCTCCCATACCTTGTTTGGCTCCATGGCTGTAAACAAGAAAAATAAATTTCAGCCAGTGGAAATTACTGAACTGTACACAAGAAACAACCTTCTCAGAGAACTGCTCTAATAGTCGTTCTTAGAACTGTTTCCAAGTGAAAATTTACCAGCAATGTTGGAGGACAGAAGTTTATTTTATAGATTTTGCAGTGAATTCACTGTATATGTGATAGACCTGAGGGACTTCATGAGACTGGAAAGCCTTTTTTTGTTAACACTGTTTAAAAAAAAAAAATTTATATGGAAAGGACTGCCTCTGTTCCTGGATGGTTATAAGCTAGATGTTACTACTGCTCTGATATACAAAGTGATCCCTTGGAACAGCAAGTTTTAACACTTAAATAGTGGCACTAAGTAGCCTCCTGCATGCTCCTTATTGTTTTGCGTTTGCTTGGGGGCCCTTCTGCTTGTGAAGTCAGACTAAGGTGATTCTTTTTTTCTTTTTTTTTCCCCAAGGAAGATCAGAATATTATTGTGAGAACACCCAAAAGCAATTCCATTTGCCAAAATAAGCCCAAATTTGTTAGTGAATTGACTCTTGTTTATGTCAGAGCTCAGACATAGAGAAGCTTATTGAGAAATGAATGGCTTTTTTTGTTATTAGTGTTGTGAAACTGTCCAGAATTGTTCTTCTGGTGTTTTGTGACTGGATGTATAAAATTGTTTGTTCACCTCACAGGGGGCCCTTGGTCCCAGTACTGTTTCATGCTGTACGCCAGCTATTGCTGCTTGATGGTTTCATTGGAATGGAGAAGGGAGGCCTCACACAGGTCAAAAAATAGGCCAGGTAGCTCAGGCATGTCCCTCCATGGTAGCCACAACAGAGGCCGGGGTGCGGAAGACAGTGGGGGTTGCCAGCCACATCTATGTATTAAGCAAAGCAAAGTCTACCACCACCTCTCCACCTCTTCCTCTCAAGCTTTGAGCTTTTGTTTTCAGAAGTAGGGAAAGTACAAAAACCTCCTTTTCTAAAGCTAATTGGTATCTACCCATCTTTTGTTCCTCCCTGGCTTACCTGCAGCCTAGGAAAAAGACGGAGTGGGCCTTTCTGGGAAAATAATAGCGACATATACTGGTCAGGGAAGGGAGGGACTGAGTTGCCTCGGAGCTGCTCTCAGTAGGTGGTTGAGGAGGGGCCTTTGGGTGAGCTGGCAGTTGAGAGAGAAGGTGTGTTATAAACAAAGAGCTTGTAGTGAAACTGATGTCTTGCATCTGTGAGCAGAGTTCTGAATGGGCCTGCAGAGAGGCCAGTGCTGCATTTATGTATCAGTGTTCTGCCATTTGGGAATGCAAGGGAGATGTGTATGTTGGCAACTTGCATAGGGTAATTTCTACATGAAAATGTATAGCATTGGAACACATTGCTTTTGCCATGCCTGTTGTAAAGGTTTTCCCAAGGTGTCTGTCACCCTAGGACACAAGGGCATGATAAACTTGTTTTGAGATAATAGCTTATGATCAACAGGCCACATTGTCCTGTGCCTGAACTTACTGTTCTCACAGAGAAAGTGTGAGCTTCTGGGTGTCAAACTACCTGGATTCCACACACAAAGGTGGTCAAGATAGGAAGGCTTATAAAACAGCCCCAAGACAATTGGAAGGAGAGAAAAGCAATCACTTAAAATGGAATTCAGACCCATCAAATTCTTTCCTAGCATTTGTTGTAGAGATGATCCCTTTTTCTCTTCCACCTCTTTCTCTTTTTCTGGTAACCTCTTGAAATGCAGGGAGCAGGCGGGAAATGATCCCTAATTAACTGGGAGGGGTAGAGGTGCAGGGCTCTGTGGGAGCATTTGGGGCTGCTATGGACTGCTACAAAGCTGGGATGGGGTATAATTCCTAAGACTATTGGGAACCTCCATCACAGCTTATCTCATTACTGGGGTAGCAAAGTGTTGGCTGGGAGTGGAATTTTGGAGGAGGTGAAAAACCTTTTTTTATTATTATTGTTGGTTTTTTAAACGGAAAATGTCGTGTCAGCACAAAGAAGCTTTTTTGCAGATCTGTCAAATGTTAAGCAGCTTTTTTCTGCTTTTAAATCTGAAGTATGTTTTGAAGCACTTTGGAAATGCAAAGCACTAGGAGTGCTAAGTACTCTTTATCGTCTGTCTAAAAGTGGCATTTGAAAAGCAAAAGATGTATCTGTTTCAGGCCACTGCCTGCTCCTTATCATTTTTCCAGAGCTGCCACCCAGCCCTATGTCTCCCTCCCATGGGGGAGAGTGTACTCCACCATGCCAGGAGCAGAGGGTTCCCTAAGGGAGGAGTCCTGCTAAACCTGCCCCATTTGCTTTTGGGACACAGGTTGGCTTCCTCCCTCCCCACCTCCTTTGATAGAGGAAAGAGGAAAATGAAGTTGAGTTTCAGTTTGAGTGGTCCTAGTCTAGAACTATGACCATTTCTTCCAGCTCCAGAGACATCTTTATAGAGTTTCCTGTCTGAAAAATTGCACCTTATTAGCTTAATTGAGGAATGAGGAGATGTCTATCCTTCTGCAGGGGGTGAGGAGAGGAAGGGAGGGTGAACCAGGAGCTGTCTTCAGGTAGCTGCTAGATTGTTCCACAGGCCATTTCATCACCTTGTCTCCAACAGAACAGCAACAAAAGAACTAAAATAATGTAGATTAAGCTTTTGTTCTGTGTATCTCAAGAACCTTCTGAGCAGGCTAAGGGTGGAGAATGCTTTTCCCACACCTAGTCAGCTCTACAGCATGGGGGTCAGCACCCCAGTTCTCTTGCGGGGTTTTCAGCACCAACCTTTTCCCTCAGCATACACACATCGTTAGAATGCTTTTGCACACTCGCTCATCTAATTTGGTGTGCTCCCTTTCTGTTGTAGGGAGAGGATGGGGGACAATGGGGTCAGTTAGAGGGGAGGATCCCTGATTATTTTTGTTCCTGTCTCTTCAGTTGTTGCTGTTGTTCCCATCAGCACGCTAAAGTATTGAAGTCTTTGCACACAGAAAGCTTCCTTTTGCACAGAATGAGCTTCTAGCTTTTGTACAGACTAATTGAATGTATTTGGGGAGGGGGGGAAATAGGGAGTAAACCAATTCCAAACAAACAAATCAGAGTATAATGCCTTTTCTGAGCGAGTATGTGCTGTAAAAGGAGATTGTAATAGCAAAGGGAGGGCAGGCTCAAGTATAATTTGACACAAAGCGTGGTTTTATTTTTGTACTGAATGGATAAGAGACTGTACAGCATCTATTTATTTAGATGATTTATGTGGTAAATGTTGTAAACAAAATTATTAAAATATTAAATATGACAACTGACATTTACCTCATGGTATGTTTGTGTGGTCATTTACCCTCCCTTGCTTTAATTCTACAGCTGAATTATTTTTCAACAGTCATATCTATTGGTGTATAAACATGCAATGCAGCTGGAAAAAGAATGGAAAACATGCATATGTGCGTGATGAAGATCAGTAGAGAAGGATCAATGAAGAATGGAGCCTGAAAAAGGCTGTTTCTGACATTACTCATTACTTTGATTGGAGGAGATCAGGTTTTTATTAATTTTTAACCCACTGGGTAAGATGGAACTGCCTAGGGGTGACCTGGGATGACTGGTCTTTGATGGATTATAATTTGAAGAGAACACCAGTGACAGAGGGTGGCTGTTGCTCTGGCTTGACGGAGTTCTCTGCATCCTTGCACGAGGCTGCGGTGCCAGCACCAGGAGAGTGCTGGTGTGTCCCATATCCTGCATCTCATTGGAATGAGATGAATTGGAATGAAGAGAGTCTGAGGTGAGGCCTTGGCTGCCAGGCATGCTCTGCAGTGCTTGCCAGCAGCTCTCCTGCAAGCCAATGCCTCCAACGGTTTGGCCAGCAAGATTTCCAGGGACCGCTTCAGGAGCACAGCTGCTCCTGGGTACAGTTTGGCCCCTGGTTCACCCCAGGGCTTAACCAAGGAGCCTGAGTCCTGGAAATGCTGATACTCCATGGAGTAAACCCCAGATGTCATTTAGTCCGTTTAGGTGCCTGGCTTGCTCCCTCAAGGTGTGTCACACTCCATCCCCTGTGGAGGGGGAGGCCAGGTGGGCAAGAGAATGGGGCTGTCTGAGATACCTCTACTAGATGTAATATGGAGGTGAGCCCTGCACCTGAATGCAGCTATGGCATCAATCACAAAAGCATGCGGAGCAAAAGCAGAAGGGGGATGGGGTGCTTTTCCTGAGTCAGTTTGGGCTCAAGGCAGCATGGCTAGGTCTTGCCTCTGTTACCTGCTGTCAGCATGCTTGCCTTGAGCCAGGGAAGCTGGAGTTGAGTGATGGCATCAGAGCAGGACTCCAGCCAGCCACTTACTTTCTGGCAGCAGCTAGTGAGTCAGGTGAAGTTGTAAGAAACTGCAGTGCAGAGTTACGGGAAAGCCTAGTCTGGAGATTGTGTCTTCCTACCTCTGCCAATGCTGCAGAGGCTGGCTGGTACCAGAAACAGCTTGTCCTTTTGCATGCATATGTTGGCTGGATTAAAGATTAATCTGGGCATTCCTCCTTTTTTTAATAATCTGTTGCTATGCCGCCCCTCTGATCCGTGCAGTGCGGCCAACTTGGCCTTGTACAGCTCTCCCTATCGGATGCCTGAGAATAAGGACACTTGGCGTAAGGGGAAACCACAAGGGTTGAGCAGTTCAGTGTTCTCTGAGAAGCACAGAGTGAAGTGCAGTCTGTGTGACCACTTCGATGGCAGTCACTTCCTGTCTGTTCAGTGCCATAACTTCTCTGCTCTTCACAGCATTTTGCTTGCCAAGCAACTGCTTTTGAAACAAGAATGCAAAAAATCTGGGGGACTTGTGTAATCATCCTGAGCCAGTGGCAGCCTGGACAGCTGGGCTTGCTTTGGGAACTCCTAGGCAGGCCTCAGGGATATCATAGCATCCCACTGGTGTAGGCACAGCACCAACCCCATGGGCCTTCTCTCTCTGCTACATCAAAAAGTTATTGGTTATGAAGGGCTGGTTGTTCTGGCCACTGCTTGGGCCATGCTGAGCCACCCGCACCTGGTGCACAGGGTCAACTCCGAAGGACTTGCCTTTGCTTGTGTGTGTTTCAGAGCTGCAGCAGGGAAATCCCAGCACGCATTCACCTGGATGCCCATAGTGCCAAGGGTTTGCTTTGAAACATATATGGCATTGGCTTGAGGGGCTGGGCTGTGTGCAGCTGTTCCTAGTATAGGTGAGGGACTGACCAATTGCTTTCCAAAATCTGCTACTCCTAACAGTGACCTCACTGGAGTGAAGAGCAGCAGAGTCAGTTGATGAACCCTTGGAACTGTTCTGGAGATAAGTGCTGCTACTCCTGCCAGGTCCACAAAAAAAAGCTTGGAGGCAGCTATTGACTTTGAGCAGGTGAGTTTCCCATTATCAAGTGTTATTTCAAAAACACATGAAAGTGTTCTCGCACCTGCTGCTGTCCCCCTGTGCCCCTACACTGCTCACCAGGGGTTTTGATGTAAAAGATCTTGCTGCTCACCCAAAGGTTATTGCTTCCAGGCACTGACTTCCTGGTGCTAGTAAGAAGTGCTACAGCACCACGGTTTTGCAGGCAGTGAGTTGCAAGAAAAATATTTTATTTCAGTGTCTGTAGTGAACAATAGCTGTTCAGGGATGGCTGTCTTCCCAGGTGGGTTGGTTTTTTTTTTTAAAGTGTTTTACTAGAAACGTGAATGAAACAAAGGAAATGCCCAACAATGCCCTGAACAGCTGGATATTCTGCTACTATTTTGCTCTGTGCGAGTAAAAGTTAGATGAAAGTGTTAGGCCATACCCGTGCAACGGCAGCTCGCAGTGATTTGAGCAGTGGCTGTAGCTGGAAAGAAGGTTCTGCTGACAGGTGGAAGGCAAAAATAACTAGAAAGAGCACATAGAGCTCTCTGAAAAGCTGCTGCCCCTTCTGCTCCATGGATTATGCTGTCTTTTGCTCCTATCCTGAGGTGGAGTGTGCTATTCATGACCCACACATCTGTTTTGGGACAAGGCCACCAGTCTTGGTTGCTGCACATGTGTTTGTGTAGCCATGTAAAGACTTTTCCCCCTTTTGATTTAAGGGTGCCTGCTTTTGAGGGTGGATGATGTTGCTGGTTGAAATCTCAGTTGCTTGACACTTGGCTACAAATGTAAAAGCAGTTGTTTAAACAAAGTGAACAGTAATAAATGCTAATTTAAACGTGAATGGTGTTAATGAACACTTAATGTGCAAAGTTAGAAAAGTGAAAAGCAAAATGCAGTGGGTGTGATGGACTTGTTCTTTTGAAGTCACCTTCAAGCATATTTAGAACTAAGATTTAAAAAAAGGTGGTGCCTAGAGAAAAAGGGCACTCAGAAGGACTTGACCCACTCTCGGTGAGTCTTGGGCTTTTGCTCTTGCCTGGCCTGTGATGCCAAACACCTGAGAAAGGGTCTCTTAGAGCCGATTCTGGAAGTGAGGGGTATGACCTAAATGCAGAATTATCAGTGATGAAGCACACTGTGGTTCAGTCTCTGACTGCAGAAACACGTCATTCTCCAAATTGCTCACATGTCCTGAACTAGGGTCTGTGTGATTGTCTCCATCAGCATTCAGCAACCTCTCCATTAACCTCACTTCAAATGGGGACATGGCAGTGGGGAGCACATCCTCTCCTGAGTCACTTTTCCTTTGGGCAGAGAGCTTGTGTTGGCTGCAATATTTCAGCTGCTAAGGTAAAAAAGAACAGAACACTCTGACGTATCTTGCCTGAATCACAGACAGCAAGGAAAACATTCATTGTCCAACCTGCCTGCCTTCACTTTGGGAAATTCATCCCTGCTAGTACTGATATTTTTGCCTAATATAGCATTTTCCAGAATTTCCTCCTTCTGGGTGAAACCCCTGAGCCAAGAGGTGGAAAGGGAATGTGAGTGCAAATAGAACAAGGGTTAACAAGGGCCATAGGGCCTGTGGGGTCCCTGCCAGCCCAGCTGAGGAGCAAGTAGCAGAGAGATTCCAGTGCTCCGCAGGCACCTTGCAGGTCACGGTAGGTTTAGAAAGAGCAGCAAATGCAGGATAACTATTGCCTCATTCACAGCTCCCACTTTTTCCAGAGGGTATCTGAAATGCACAGCCTCCTCACCCAAAAACCAGATGAGAAAGCAGGTATGGTCCTCCAGGTAAGGGAGAACCCTGTGTTCCACACAAAAAACAGCTGCAGAGCTGCAAGCTTCCATTTTGAATCACAGAGAATGATTTTCGACTGAGATTTTTGTCTTTTTAGCACCTGCAAGAGAGTGTAAACTATGCTGCAAATTAATTAGAGGCTTGCAGTAATAGTTAGGGCAGGGAATTCCTCTAAGTGACTTAACATTTTTCTGGTTTCCTTACAGGTTTATGTAGCATGGTTGGCCCACTTACCTCACAGTACCTTACACTGTCTCAAAAATTGTACCTTATACTGGCACACACTCACACCAGCTAAACGGAGTAAAACACAGAAGAAGGAAAGAAAATGTTTAAGCGCCTTTATTGCTAGTTTTTGCCTTGGTACGTGCTTCAAGGCTGCCTGTTTCCCCGCTGGCGAGAGGGGTGACGGTGCAACTGCAGGGGGAGAAAAGGCTGCCGCCATTGTTTTAAGTGAAAAAAAGGCCCCGTTCGGGCGGGAAGGGGCAATCCCGCCGTCATACCGGGGATCGGCGCGGGCGGGATTCGCTTCCCTTCGCTTCGCTTCGCTTCGCTCCCCTCCCCGCTGTGCGGCCGCCCCACGGGCCTAGGGATCCGAGCCCCCCGCGCCCCGCCCGAGGCGCGGCCCCTTTAAGGGCCTTTAACCCCGGGGAGGGCGGGTCACGCGCGGCCGCGGCGGGAGGGG
>VXBI01010170.1:390954-411299 GCA_013397375.1 Toxostoma redivivum | reverse complement strand
TGAGGGGGAGCAGCAAGATGGAGCTGTCTGCAGTGGGGGAGCGCGTCTTCGCCGCCGAGTCTATCATCAAGCGCCGCATCCGAAAGGTGAGGGGCCGTTCCCACTGGGGCTGCAGGACCCCTCCCCAACCTCGGTTCTCGCTGCCGGGCCCCGGCCGCGCCGCTGGCCCGCCCGCCGGGCCCCCGCCTCACACCACCCCCCCGCCTTCTCTCCCGTGTGTTGCAGGGGCGCATCGAGTACCTGGTGAAATGGAAAGGCTGGGCCATCAAGTGAGTCTATCCCGCCCTGGCTGCGGGAATGGGGGGCATGGGATGGTGCGGAATGGGATGGAGGGGGAGGTATCTGTGTGTGCGGCTGCGGGGGGATTTGGGCGCTAACCGCTTCGCTTGTCCCCTCCGCTGCTCCCGCCCCGGTAGGTACAGCACCTGGGAACCCGAGGAGAACATCCTGGACTCCCGCCTCATCGCCGCCTTCGAGCAGAAGTGAGTGTTCATCCCCCACCCTGGGCTGGGGGGGCTGCAGCAGCAGGTTTGGCTTTGGGTGGGCGAGCGGGAAACAGTGTCCAGGCTCTCCTTTCTTTTTTTTTAAATCTTTTTCCTTTTCTTTTTTTCTTTCTATTTTCTGGTGTTTTTTTTTTTTTCTTTAACTTGTATGCTTCTGTTTTTCCCTTTGGGAAAAGTTTTAACTTCTTGACAAATTTGATTCCCTATAGGGAACGAGAGCGTGAGCTGTACGGGCCCAAGAAGAGGGGACCTAAACCTAAAACTTTTCTGCTGAAGGTAACTCTTATTTAAATAACTTAGGCCTAGCAAAAAGAAAATCTCTCAAACCTTGCTGGTGCGTGCCCTTGGAAGGACTGGGCTTTCAAGTGACTTGTGCCTGATGCCTGGCTCTGGGAGCGCGGGGAAAACCCGACAGGAAAGGGGGGGTGGGGCGGGGAGGGGGCAGAGGCACAGAAGTGTGTGAGGGGAGAGCGCGTGTGTGTGCGAGGACGAGTGCCTCAGCAGGACGGTCAGCACACGCAGATGTACGTGGTGAGCCTGCAGTCTCTTTTTCCAATATCCTCTCCTTCTCGTGGCCTTCTGTTGCCGCAGTGGAAGGATAGCCAGCCCTGTTCCCTCTTCTTTCAGCAGGCTGTTCCATCTGACCCGTGCCCTGCAACTTAGCAGCACGCTGAGCGGTCAGGCAGCAGAGGCGGGAATCCCGCTGCCAGTTGTGCTCTTCTGATTGCATTTAAGGATGTAGGTGCTCCACGGGACTTTCATGAAGGGTTCATGCTTTGATCTGTAAACTGCAGGCTTATTTTGCTTTTGCAGAGAGTGGGGGGTGGTTGGGAGGTGGAGTGTTTCACCTCTGCATAGGATGGCAGCTGAAGTTTCCAGTTCCCCTCTGACAGACTCAGCATCTCTGCAGGATGTCGTAGCGTCTCTGCTTGCTTGCATAGAAGAGCAAGGAAGGTAGTCCCTAGTGCAGGCCTTCTTGCCCTTTATTCTTACCTTATTTTCTTTCAATTAAGAACTCCGGTAGCTGCGTGACTGTTACGTGAGCTATGTGAACTTACTAGTTTACAAAAGAAATGCTTTGCTCTACTCCCCTCTTCTCTCCCCTTCCTCTCCAGCTTTCACAACCTCAGGCTCCAAATGAGCATAGAAAGATCACACCTTTGTACAGTTCAGACAGATGAGCAAGTCCACAGTTCCCCTGGTTTTATTCTGATAGGAAGCCCTGGAACAGCAGTGTGGACCCTGTAGTAAGGCATCACTATCACCAAGTCATCCTGTGGCTTTGGGCAAGTCACTTAGGCTTTGTGCGTGTTTCCCCATCTGTGAAACAGGTTAATACTTCCCTTTGCCTGGCAGCAGTAGGAGCTTTACTCAAGTCAGCACAGCACTTTTAACTGCATGAGCACCGGAAAGCGCAGTGAGGGGTAGGGTGTCACCTCTTCTCTGCTTTGAGAAGGCATAATGAAGCACACAGAAATGCTGGAACAGGCGTGTTCTGATGCTTTGTCTGAAACCCAGGGGACCATGGTAATCCTTGGGAAGTCCTGCTGATGGAACTGTCCTCCCTCGTTGCCTGTTTTTCTGCTAACACTGTTCTGTATCTGTAGCCTGAGAATTACAAACATATCTGATATGTGCTACCTCTTATGCTGCATTCAGGGAACACAGACTGGTTGGTGTTCCTCTTTCTGGCAGTCATGCATTAAATGTAACCCTTGTGTTTGAATTTCCAATAATGCAAAGGAACACTTGAAGGGAAAACAACCAGCTTGAAATAGTTCTCTGCCTGTGTTAAAAAATACTGGTATTTGTAACATCTGACACTGTTCAGAGCTGTAGAGAGGTGACTATGCTATGTGTAATCAGTTTCAATTTTGATTCTGAATGTGATATGACCATATCTATTGCTATATCACTCATTTTTAAAAAATCACTCACTTAAAAAACCAAAACCAACCCCCGTACTCAAAACCCACTCATTGCTTCTCTTTTCCCCTTATCCTTTAAAACCCCCCTAAACTTAATGTGAATTATTCAGCAGCATCCCTTGAATCACGTCTGTGACATGTTTCTGTGGCACATCTTCCTTCTGTCAGCTCCTCAAACGGTAATGGAAACCTGTAGGTTTGCAGAGCTGGCTCAGTACTTTGTAGAAAATGAATCGTGTTGGGGAGTAAGATCACCTCTCCTGAAGGCTGGTGCCACATTGTGGGAGAGGCTGGCAGGACAGAGTGCTACCACTGCCACTTGGTTTGCACCTCTGGGAAACAGAGCTGGTGGAACTGTTAGTGCTCTGACCTGCTATTCCTCTGTGACTTTGGATCCTATCCTAAAAATAACACCCCGGACCAGGCAGAGAAGTAACTCTGCTGAGCCAGCCCCATCTGAACTTGCTTGAGCTCTGTTCAGGCAAACCACAATCAACACGACTGCGGCTAGAGTTATGACAGAGGTGGTTTGCAGCTCATTTCTTCTGACCCCCAGAGATGCACATTTGACCTCTTCCAGTCCTGCAGCACAGGTGCCTACTGTGGGAGGAGTGGGATTGGGTTCTGCCTCGTGCATTACTAATAGTATTTTCAGTTCTTTCAGCTGCAGAATCTCTTGCCAGTGAGAATTTCGGAAGCAGGGGAAGAAATTTGATTCTTGTATCCCAGAGGGAGTATTTGGAGTTGGCAGTTAGAACAATATTCTTTTTGATCTGTTAACTGAACAGATTAGGCCTGGATACAATGATGTTTAGGCAGATATCTGGCCTATAACTGCTTTGATAGACTAGTCTCCCTTGACTTGGTGACTTGCTAGGATTTTTCATGTGTATCAGTGCTTAAACCTAGGCTTCTGAGTCTCCAGAATGTTGTCAAAATAAGTGCCCTGATATGCCACTCTGTCCCTTGGCTTGTGTGGGTGTTTTAGCTTGCAGGTGGGACTAGGTTTATCCTGGGATTAGTTCTCAAAAGTTGCAGATAGACACCCAGGGGGATTGGCAGAAAGCATTCCAGCAGGTTAGTGGCCCACGCCTTTGGAAAAGCTTTGAAAAGCTGCATCTTTGACCACCTGCTGCCTTTGTAAGCTAGGCTCCTGTTTCTGAGAGCTGTCTAACACTTGCCCTTTCGATCAGACTGCCGAGGCACATCACAGTCGAGGCTTTGTAATATCACTATCAAGATGGCCAGTGTTGAAAGCGACCCCTGCAAGCTCCAACTGCAAAATTTTGGGCAGGAAATGGGTCTTTATCCTTTGCATGCTAGGGGCGAGCTTTCCCACAGCTGAGCTCAGGCTTGGCGGGAGGCTGTGGTTCTTGGGAGGCTGCTGATGTGCTGCAGCCCTGTGCTGAGCGGATGGGAAACAAAGTTCTTGGTCTGAAATGGGCAGTGCTGTACATAAGGCTCTTACTTATTTCTTAGGTGTCTGGCAGAAGTCATCCTTGAGGACAGGCCCTTCAGCATGGATGCTGGTATGGGGTTAGAAAGAGACATAGCACGTGCTGTAGTGATCTTCTTTTTCTCCTACTCAGATTTCTGGTTTTATTTTACTTTTTTCTCTAGGCATTCCACTGTGTGGAATGCAAACCTCACAAACTCATCTAATAAAGTTTAGCAAGTGCTATTCAGAGACAGAGCCCGATCTGCAAGCTCAGTGGGTGGTTGGCAAAGACCCCTGCTTGGGGTGCCCATAAATACTAAGGTGACAGGAGTGAAGAAGGTTAATGGGAAGGAAGAAGTAAGGGAGAACAAGAGTAAAGAGATTCTTAGTAGGAGAGTGGGGGAAGAAGGGGCTGAGCAGCATGGTGCTCTGTCCTTTCGCCCTTTCTTGAACTCCCAAGCTGGAATTGGGTTTCTTTTGATCTCCTCCCTGTCCGTAAATTATCCTGAATAATTCGAAAACAGACCATTCCTCTTTTGTAGCATTTTGTTTCCAATCCAGAGGGAAACTTTAGTTTATGGCAGTGTTGCTTGGGAGAGCTGTGCTATGAACTGGATTGCTTTTGCTTTGTCACTTGGAAGACTGTTGAAGAAAGGGGGTGATAAAAAGGCAGAATGGCAGCCGAAAAGAGGGAAGAAGAGCTCTTGCAAACGCTATTTGAAGCAAAGACTGTGGGAATGCAGGTGGAGAATAAAAGACCAAGCAGAGCCAGTAATTTATGAGAGAGGAATGCTACTATGGTCCAGCAGCATTACTGGAATTGGTGAGATTTTGAAATAATTCACTAGAAATCCATTGCCTTACAAGGTCTTTGGTTTGGTTTTTTTCTTCCAAATGGGAGAGATTTTGATACAAATCAGGTAAGAGAGGCCTTTCTAGGCACGTGTCTGTGTACGTGCTTGTGTGCCTCAGTGCGTTAAGGGAATGAATGAACAAATATGCTTGCTGGGCCTCGAGGGACAGAAATAGTAGGGAACGGGGGAGATACACTAGTTCCCAGGGGCAGTGAGGGAGAGCTGTACAAGATAAATAAAGGTGATACATATCCCAGACGGGAAGAGGGGGAAGGGAAGCAATCCCAGCAATTGGCTTGCTCTCATGACAGAGCACTGCAGCAAGCCTCCAGAAGTTGCATCCTGATGTAGGCTGAGCTGTAAGCAGAGTGAATTACTCTGTGTACATGCTGAGTACTTCAGCAGTGAGCACATCCTGTGGGTGAAAGCAGCAAAACCTGGAGAGGTAGTTTCCATGTGGAAAACCTGTGAGCCAAGTAGCAAGCTGTGGTGACACAGCTGAAAGGATTCAGCAGGTTTGTTTTTCAAGGACCTTATCCTCATATGGCTGTGAATGTGACCGAGGAGTAGATCCAGAGCAGAGAGAAGTGCATTTCCAACAGATAAAACTGAATGTTGAGTCTTCTCCAAACTAAAGGTAGCAAGTTACTTAATCTAAAGTTGGAAACGGGAAGGAGAGCCTCTGTGCTGTCCTCTGCAGTGAAGGGACGAGTTCATGTAGGTGATGCTGGAATAAACCTGATCCTGCGGTAGGCATACTGAGCTTCCCAAGTGAGAAAGCTCTGGGGGCTGGTCTTAGATAAAGCATCTGATAAGTTTTTTCTTGAAACATTACCTGGAAAAACAATCTCAAGGTAAGCTGAATATTTGCATAATGCTCTTTGGAACTTGTACTGAAGCTGGTCACTCGAGATAGCCATGTAGCAGCAGGGGAGAGTTGTTGGGCCCTAACTTACCCTCTGTCTTAATAATCTGACCAAAGTATCAATGCTGCATGTAGACTACCTGGAGACTACTGAAGCTGGAATTTAATAAAGGCAGATAGCTGAAACATGAGTTACAAACTGCTTCAGCCTTGAAAAAGTGTCCCAGAAGTAACTGGAAACACATGTAAATGAGACCTACTGGTTCTGGCATGCTGGAAAAGTCCAGGCCATGTACCAGGGCTCTGCAATAGCTGCTGTGCAAGCACAAAACCGAAACAGGTATCTCCTGTGAAAACAGGACAGGAACTGATTAATACGTACAGGCAGACAAAATAAAATCAGCAGGGCTGTGGAAGTGGTCAGATAGTGACCATCCCAGCATTATCACTTTGTTTAATGTGGCTGATGGGAAGCTTTGCTCAGGAATTTTTGGGGTGTATAAGGAAACTGAGGGTGTGTGTGACTGCTTCCCCCACTCTTCTGGGAAGCTGCTGCCTTTCTCTCCTGGGTGATGAAGGCAGTGCTGGTGGAAGGTGGCAATTAGATTTGACTTGGAGCAGAATGGCACAGAGGGGGCAGAACTCCTCACTCCAAGGCATGATTGCAGGGTAGGCAATTAATCTGATAGATGTGCAGTGTTGGCACCAGGAGAGGCCCTGAAGGATACCTGTGTCCATTTGCTGAAGCTGTAGAAGGATTTTCAGTGATGCATCTGTCTGTAACCTCTGCCTTGCTTCTCTGACCTGTATTGTGGGATGGGACATTGTGTTGCATTTTGCTCTTGGCTCAGCAGTAGTAAATTGGTGAGAAACCCAGAGCACAAGAGCAGCAATGCTGAAAGGGCTGACTGTGATGTGGAGCAGGATGAAAAGGAGCAAATTTGTTAATTCAGGCTATGCTGATATGTCAGAAAGCAAACTTTAGCTTCTCCTTGTGTCTGCCATCTGCTTCAGAGGGACCTATGAAGAGATGGAGCAAGCACAGCACAGCCCAAATGTGCATTTGCCTGTGCCTGTGACTTCCTGACCAGGTCTGCAGTTGTGTATTGATGAGATGGGAGGGATAGAGTTGATGTGTGGTGCAGGCAGTTCATCTGATGCTGTTTCTGTGCTCAGGTCTGTACGATGCCTGTTACAGGAGCTGTGTCTTATTTTCTCAACAGTTTTGGGCATAACAGTTTTGGGAGTAACACATGAGGCTGAGCAAAGAGTAATTAGATGGACATTGGGATGCTTTCTGCTACAGCAGGATATGCTGTGCTGGGAACACTTCCCTTTAGCTAGGTGGAAACAGCCCTGTTCATTAATGTGCAGAGTGTCTGTGCCTGCCCTGGAGTTGTGCTAACTTGTTTCTGTTTCTTTGTCATCCGGCTAACACAGAGTCTGGGTCAGGATCTCCAGTCAGGATGAGCCTTCAGTGTGTGTTTCCTTGTCAGTCAGAGAAGGAGGCCTCATTTTTGCAGTCCTTTTAAAGCCAGAATGCAAGTAGTACTGAAGGCTGTGATCATCCAGTAAGGAACTGGATGAATTAGCCAGAGAGGAACAAAATGTCTTCACATCTCCATTCTCTGCTCATTCAGGATCTTCTGTGGTTCCCATGGGTATCTCTGTGGGAGAAGAGGGGCTCTGGCTAACAGCAAAGCTCTGGAGCTGTAGGGCAGGACTTTGAGCTTTTTGTGCAGGGGCTGGCTGGGCCCCTTGCTTAGATCTGTTAGATCCCTGCCTTTACACGCACATTATTTTCCCCAGGCATTTCTCTGGTAGGAGGCACAGCCTGCAGGGTGACAAAGGAGATGGAGTTGAGTGCTAAGCTCTTAGCTGGCAAGAAGCCATCCCGATCTTGGCGTGTGCAAGGGGCAACGGGATGGAAAAGTTGGGGAGGAAAAGCAGCTGTCGTCTTCTAGTACTGCAGTTCTTGCTGTGCCCACGAGGTGGGGAAAGCTGCTCGCGGGATGGGCAGTCACAGGGTGGAGGCTCTCCTGTCCCCTCCAGGCCTGTGTGGCTTCTACCTGTCACCACTGCTGAGAGGGAATATGAAAGGGGGTTGGTTTGGGCAAGTACTGGGGTGCAAGTGGAAGGATGAGTTATACAAGCAAGAGTGCTCTGATGAGATGTGATGGAAGAATAGATTCTGGATTTCCCACAGGTCATACAGCACCAGCTTACCAATGAAGCAGTTGTTCTTGCTGCCAGAAAATGTTTCTGTCTCTGGTGCATGAACCAGGGCGGTTTTTGGCTCCAGAAGAGCTTAAAAATATTGCTCCCTTGGCCTGGCTCTCGGGGAGGGCTGACACAGAGCAGTTGAACCGGTGCTATTCCTGCTCTGATCCAGTGCTAGGTTTAAAACAAGCATGGTGCTCAAAAGGACAAGTCAATCTCTTCTTTGGAGGTGCAGTTCAATTTTACATGAATTCTAGCTGGCCTCATCTCTTTAACACTGGACCTTGCTCCTACAGTACAGTAAGGATGGATGACTTGCATGTGACTCTATTAAAAATCAGATCTCTAAGTTTCTTGTGTTTAATGAAGACAGCTCCATCAGACCATTCTCACCAGCCTCCATCTGTGTTCCTCAAGACTGCCTTCTATTACGCTTTTGAGAGGTGATTCTCATTAGGCATTACTCTGCCTCTTTTGTCTTAACTTGTGCTCAAGTTGTAGAGAACCTGGTACAATCCCTATGTAAGTTTGGGTGCTGTCTCAGCACTGGCAGCCCCAAGTGCCTAGGATGATGCTGGCTTCTTTGGCTTACAGTGGAGGGTTGTGCACATTGACTGATCATGACCAAGGGAGGTTTGGGAGACTTAATTCTAACCCTGAAACTTGCTTGGGAAGTAGCAGTTTCTCCCTGGGGAATGCATGTGTCAACGGGGGTACAGCCTAGGGAGACATTAGCTTCCCAAAAAATTATACAGACAGTGACCTATGCCCATCTGGGGGCTGTGCTGGAGCTATCAATACTCTGTAGGCGTGTACCTGTGCTTGTCACTGATGTTAGGTATGAATGTATCATGGTGCTGCCAGTGAGTGCTTGGCCTGAAGTGAGCAGTGCCCAATTTGAGATCTGGCTGCCCCTAGGCTCCCTCTCTGACCCTGTTTGTTTTCTTTCTCCCCACCACCGCAGGCTCGGGCCCAAGCGGAGGCCCTCCACATTGGGGATGTACACTTTTCTGTCAAGCCTGGTTCCAGTACCTCCTCTCCCAAACTCCATTCCAGCGCTGCAGTGCACCGGCTCAAGAAAGACATCCGGCGATGCCACCGCATGTCCCGGCGCCCCCTGCCCCGTCCAGACCCCCAGAATGGCGGGAGCGTTGGTGGTGGTGGGGCTGGCATTCGTCCTCCTGTCTCGCCCTTCTCGGAGACCGTCCGCATCATCAACCGTAAGGTGAAACCTCGCGAGCCCAAACGCAGCCGCATCATCCTCAACCTCAAAGTCATTGACAAAGGTGGGAAGCCAGCCAATGGGGCCGGGGGCCTGGCTCGGCCCAAGATCCCATCCCGAAACCGTGTCATTGGCAAGAGCAAAAAGTTCAGCGAGAGCGTCCTCCGCACTCAGATCCGCCACATGAAGTTTGGCACCTTTGCGCTCTACAATAAGCCGTCTGCTGCACCTACCCCCTCTCTGGAGGGCAAGGGGGAGGCCGAAGGCTCCCAGGCAGCCTCCTGTGGGCTCATTATGGGCTCCACCCCCTATGACGCCCCCAGCTCTAGTTCCTCTGGGTGCCCATCACCTGCTCCTCACTCCTCCTCTGACCCAGATGATTCCCCTCCAAAGCTGCTCCCTGAGACCCTCAGCCCAGCCATCCCCGACTGGCGTGAGTCAGAGGTCCTCGACCTCTCAATCCCACCTGAGTCAGCTGCCACCAGCAAGCGTTCTCCCTCGGGAGGGTGCAGTGGGGGGCAGACGCCCTCTTTGTCCCTCTCCTCTTCTGACCCAGAGCAGGAGGCCGGCGACTGGCGTCCTGAGATGTCCCCTTGCTCTAATGTGGTGGTCACAGATGTCACCAGCAACCTCCTCACTGTAACCATCAAGGAGTTCTGCAATGCAGAGGATTTTGAGAAGGTGGCAGCGGGTGGTGGTGGAGGAAACAGCAAGTGAGCAGCCAGGTCCCCCCGCTCCAGGGGTGTGGGGGGAGCTCTACCTGAGAGAAGTTGTGTTGCGAATGGCTGTCCTTAGTTCTCTCCTTCTCCCCTTGGCTGTCCCTCTGCCCTCACTGCCACCCTTCCTCCTCCTTTCCTCCTGCCCGCTTCCTCTTGCCTGGAGGCTGGAGTGTGTCAGTGAGGGTATGGGAGCACTCACTGTTCTGGGTGTTGGTACTGCTGGGAGGAGGCAGGGAGGGTTGTGGTGGGGCTGGGGAGTGGTTGTTTGTCCTTGAATGTGGTGTTGTCCAACGGGCGGTGGAGCCTTTGGGGCTGAGGGATGAGTGAGCATGTGTCTGTGTGCCTGTGCAGGTGGTGATGAGGGTGCTGCTCTTCCTCATTCCCCTTCCATCTTTGACAAAAACTGAAGAGGAGCTCCAAACCCTTGAGGGGAGGATGTAAGAGGATTGGAGCCCTTGCCCATGTCCTCCAGGCCTTCTCCCACAATGTGCATGCAGACTCTTCCATTCTTGTTTACCCCTTGCCATGACTACCATCCTGCCATCCTTCCTCTCATCACCTGCGGGCCTGGATCTGCCCTCTCCTCTACTCTCCTTCAGGCAGTTGCTGATCCAGATGCCCTCAGAGTGAGGGGGAGAAGGACAGGTGAAATGTCATGCCTGGAAGGTGCTTGAGACAAAGCTGGGGTGGTGGTGTGCCCCATGCAGCCTATGCCTCATGTTGGCTTCCCCTTTCCTTTGACTATTGGTGCTACCTTGGCAGTTGTATGGGTGCTTTCAGGTGCCTGGATCCCTCCTCTTCTCCTGCATCTTCCAGCCTGTTCAGCTCCTCAGGAGAAAGGGCAGAAAAGAGGAGTCTGCTTTCAGCCCATATCTTTCTTCTGATGTTCATCATTTGCACTTGTTTGGGAGAGAGGGACATGAAATGCCTTTCCCTGGTCTTTCAGTGGCGGAAGCAGGAGTGGGCTGTTCATCCATCCCTCAGTCTGTGGAAGATAATGCCAACAGCATTACGCTGCCCCAGCCACATGAGGCTGCTCTTCTGCCTTGTGTGCAAGTTTCCCCCGGCCCTCTTTGCTTCCTCTTGCTCCTGCCAAAGGAAGGAGGAGTGGATGCTAAGGCGGGTTGTTTGTTCTTCCTGCTTGCTTTTGCCCTTCCTGCTCTCCCGTCCCTCTGGTGGGTGGCCTGGAAGAGGTTTCCCCTCTGTCTTTTCAGCATTCTGAAGCAGCCCTTACAACTGTCAACCAAAGGTGCTCATAAGAAATACCTGTCTCACATCATATGCATGTGCGCTGGATCTCTTCCCCTAAAAAGCTCCTGTGAGCTAATCTAGAAATTCCTTCTCTTCACCCCTAGCAAATTGGAGGGAGCAAGACCACAGCTTGCTCTTTGTTCCACAGCTCCCTCTTTCCCTGACCAGCTTTGTTCACATCCAAAATAAGCTCTATTTTTTGCCTGCCGTTTCTGGTTTGCTCTGTTTCTGTGTGGATCCTAAGCTTCAGGGTGAGAAGCCATTCCTTTGCTCTCCTTTCTTCCTCTACTCGCACAGGACTGAGCCTGTAGAGGCAAGGAAAAGAGGTGCTGGTCAACTGGTGAGAGAGCCTCATCCTCTCAGCCCTGTCCCTGGATGGGGCAGAGGAGTGTCACTTCTACATAACATGCTGCAGAGGTGAAAAGGGTGGGAAAAATTCCTCATGCCAGGGCTCATTTACTTACAAACCTGCCCCGGGCAGGTGAACACAAGTGGAATTTGCCCCTCTGGTGCTTTCACACAAGGGTGTTCTGAAGCTGCTGGCTCTGAGGAGTGCTCTCCTGCAGTAGTGATTTTGTGGTTGCACTGATTTGAGGATAGAAGGAAGGCAGTTTGTGGAAGTAATGTTTATCTGCCCAAGGGACATTGTCAGGGTGGTAGAGGGATAGACTGGCTTCTGACCTTAATTAGTGCTTTTGTGCCCAAAGCTTGTCTATTTCCTGCCTCCAGCTCCTGGGCTGATGTAATAAAATCTTTGCTACCCTCCCCACAAACCTTGCCTTGCAGTGGGTGGCCTTCCAAGCTCTCGGAAATGGTGAATTCACACCAGTTGCGGTTGGGTGTCTGTGCACAGTCTGAGGGGGATTCCAGGTACTGTTAGCACCACCCTTGGAACACCTCTTTCTTTTTCTTCCCTTGGTTAAAGAGCTTAGTGGACTCTTCAGGGATGTGCTTTCATTCACAGCTGAAGCTAGGGGCAGGGAGAAAGAGACTTCCCTGATCCATTCACCAAGCTAAGGCTTTCTATAACTTGTTGGACTTGTGTGCGTGTCTGTGTTAATACCTGCTTGTATTTTTTGTGGGTGGTTTTTTTTGGGTTTTTGTTTTGGTTTTTTTTGGTTTGTTTTTTTTTATTTTTGAGTTTTCTTTTGCGCATCTTTCCTGTGCCTGGCACACCCAGGGATCCCTTATGTTAGCATAGCCTATCCATTTGACTGCAGCTTCAAAAATGAGCAGTTTGTAGGCATAGGGAAAAGCTCTTTATTAGAAAAATAGTGAGGAGATTCTTCTTTTTCCTCCCCCTTCTGAATAAGAACTAATCTGTGGCTGTGAGATAAGAGGAGCTGCTTTATGGGGTGGATGCAAACCGGCCAGTCACTTTAGGTTAAGTTACTGTTTGGTGTGTATGTGGTGATGTGTTTTGTTTTGTGGTATCAAGGTTCTGAAAAAAGTGTTGAAGCGTTTAAGTGGGAGATAAAAGGGAACTTTAATAGGAAACTCTTGATGTGTTTTGGCCAAGATGTGTTGCTTGGCAGAATTCTTTTCCCCAGTGTCTCTTGTATGGTGTTCTTTGGGGGCAAGGGGCAGGAATTGTTTAATTGAAGGGGTTTTGCCTTTCTCCATAGTGGCAAGCAAGGGAACTGTCTGAAGAGCAAAATGGTGGGTCATTGTAGGGATGCTCCGCAAGGACCTTCTTCCTGCGGTGAGGAGATGAGGGGACTTGTTGCAGCAGAGAAACTTGTTCAGTAGATCCTCTTTGTGGAGGAAAAAAGGAGTATGATCCGGCTTGCAGACACAGCTCACCTGCTTGTGTGACAAATCCCTCCCTGGGTGGGTCACCAGGTGGGAACCAAACCCTGAACCTCTGGATCCGAAATGAGGATCCCATGCTGTTTTGAGTTAGAGGTTTGCTAACTTGAATGCAGCTGTCACCTCAAGTTCCCTCAGGTGGACACAACACTTGAGGCTGACTAACCTACCTTCATATTCACGTGGGCTGCGCTCCTCCTTCTGAATTTTTGCCCTTGCTCCTTAAGGAAGATAGGAAAGAAGATTCATCCATGCCTTTTAAAATGGGCATGGAATTGAAGGAGGAGTTTATTTGAAAGTATCCCCTTCCTTTCCCCATAATCCTTAGAAAAAAAAAAAATCAATGAAAACAGGGAAATATTCTCTGTGTCTGTGCCATGTTTGTTCTTGTCGTCGTGTTTTTAGAGGAGATTTTATGATGGAGTGGAAAAAGTGAAATGATTAGTTTTGCATAAAAAAAGAAAAGTTTTAAAAAAAGTTTCTACAGGGAGGGAGCGAGAGAGTTTAAAAATGAATAATAAATGCAGTGATTGCACAAACTGTAGTGGTATTAGATGGTCCTTAGAGAAAAGAGTATTTTGTAGTATTGAAGCATGTGTGTCTGGGATGGTGTTTGGCTTGCTTGAACAGGAGGGAAAGGCATTCTAGGACTAAGCAGTGATCTCTGAGCTGAAAAGGCAAGTCGCATGTTGGAGGAACCCTGTCTACAAACCTTTCCCGTCCTTGCCTCCCAAGTGTTGGAGTGAGTTCCCTTCCCTCCTATACCTCTCCTGTGAGCTAAGGTGGAGTCTCCAAGTGGTTTTCTGGCTGAGCAGCCCTCAGAGATGGCCAGTAACATTTTGACAGAAAGTGGATCAGGCCATCAACGTGGAAACAGTTGACTGACTTTGCACAGCAAGCTGCTAATGTTTGGGGTTGGCATGTACCTTTCCTGCCAAGTTGCTGTCTCTTCTCTTTTCCATCCCCTGTATCCAAGCAGAATTAATCATGGTGGGCTTATTTCTTGGGAAGCAGATATGCCTCCCCTCTGTAAGGTTTCATAACTTCTTCCAATACCCAGTGAGGGGTGGTATTTTTCTATATAGAATTCACCACATCAGGACAGAAAACTGAGTCCCATTGGTGTGTATTCCAGCATCTCTTCTCTGGTTGGATCTCTAGAGGCAGATGCATTGTGTGCTCTGATTGTGTTGCTGAGGGACATGCACCCTCTTCTTGAGGCCAGCAAATGCTAGAAGTTTTTAGGTTGGAGAGGGGAGAGGAACACCCTGACAGGACCGTGCTCAAGTAGGACAGCCTCCTTCTCCAGCTTCTTTTGGGGTGGTGGGGAAGAGTTGCCTAAACGTTCATTCAGAGCGAGGAGGCAGCTCTTGTGTGCTGGCTTCTCTGTCCAAGATGTCTCTGTTGTTCATCTGGCATATGGGAGTGACTGCAGGGAAGAGGGAAACCACCAGATGTTGGTGTCTAACAGAAGATGGCAGGCAAGGATGCTTGAACAGCTTTTCTTGTCTGGACTTCTCTGGTGCTCTTTGCAGTGGCAGATGACTGATGGCTTGATGCTTCCCTGGCCTGGGCTGCACTTGGGAACTTCTGTCTCTGCCCATTAAACTCTGTCTGTGCTTCCCATGGCTCTCAGCTTGGAACAGAAACCTCCTGTCTTGTGCTGTTGTTCTCAATGAGCAGTGTGGGACTGGAGAAGCATGAAGCTAATGAGATGCAAGCTCCTTTGGGGATGAAAAACAGAAATAGTGTGGTGAGCAGGCCCAGCTGTGGTGAGCCACTGCTTAAATTCTGTTTTCAAAAGAGAAAGGGAGCATTTTTCTGTGTCTCCCTTTACTGGAGTTCCCAGGGAGATTTTGTGAAATAAACAAATAAAAAAAATTAAAAAAAAAAAATCACAACCACAATCATGCTTTTTACCAAGTAGGAGCTGTCTCTGAGCTGAGTCTTCCTAGGGATATCACTCCCTTCTCCAAGCCCCTCTTTGTAGAGGAGGCTTCAGCAGCTCTCAGCGTTTGGAGATTATCACCTTCCTGGGGACTTCCTGGCAGAAAGAGGTTGCCATGCTTGAAGTATGGTGTTCTGAGTTGCCTGCCCCAGGCTGTGGCATTAGTAAGGCTGCTCAGGAGCAGGTCCTTCTTCCCAGGGAGGTGTAACAAACCTGGAGTGCGTGTTTGGCTAAGTGCTTATTTTCCCTTTTGCTTCCTTTCCCACCTTCTGACAAGACTTTCCTCCTTGCCTGGCACATCCTTTTACTCCAATGTCGCTTGCTTTTGCTGCATTTTTCAATTGCCCAATAATCATGCAAGAGCTGGGATCTTATTTACTTCTTATATATAAATATATGAATATAAAAAGCCTCCCCCCCCTTTCTCCCTGTCTCACCCACCACCCTGTGCACAGCCTCCCTGATCTCCGCTCTGAAGGCAGTCTGCTGTAGAGGGTTAATTTGGGGTCGGGGATTCGGTGCCTCCCGAGTTCTGTTCCTTCTTTCCCTTGCTGTGGGTTTTCTGGCAGCTGTGTCACTGCCCTGTACCTCTGTCTCCCTCATGCAAAGGGAATGGGGGTGGAGGAGACCATCCTGCTGAGGGTGCTGGCAGCCCAACTCTCAAGGCATTTGCACAGAGGTGGAGTGCTCAGTGTTGCTTCAGAAATACCCTGCTCCTTGTCTGTGCTTCCTTCCCCAGGTAACTCCAGGAAGTATTTTTATTTCACCCATGCTCTGAGGTTGAGAAAAATAAGTCTTTATTTTCTTTTTTACTTCTATTTTTGAGATCCTTCTCCAGAGTGCAATGTGTATGGTTTCTTTTTGGGAGTGTAGATGGCAGGAGTTGTTGGAGTGTGTCTCCATCCTCACCTTTGCCTTTCTGTCCTCTGCTCCTCTCACATTTTGCCATTTCCCTGTGTCACCCTGATGTGGTCAGAGGTATTTGCACCCTCTTCTGTGCAGGGTCAGTCTTGGCACCAGGAGCTTCTCCTGTGTTCTGTGTGGTGCATTCTGAGGTGCCCTGTGTCCCACCTGCCTCACCTGTAAGCATGCAGCAGGGCCCTGAGTTCTTCTTTTTTCCCTTCTGTAAATTTCTCCTTCCAGGAGTGAAGGGAGATGCAGTCCTGTGGTAGTTGGCTGCCTCTGGCAGCTCTTCTGTCCATTCCAGGTTCTCTGTGGTGGGAAACAAAATTACTCGGGCCATCCAAAAGCAGTCCTTGGGCTGAGGGTCCTTCCATCCCAGGTGAGCTCTGTGCTTTGAGCCCACACCCTCCAGGCACTGGCAGGTGGCACTGGGGATGGAGGAGCAGGATGCCCTCTCTGCCCCTGGGCTGAGTGGAGCTGGGAAATGGGCAGCAAGCAGCATGCTGTGGCACAAGGAAGAAGGTGACAGAACTGCAGCAAGATGCAGTCAGAATGCTGTCAGCTTCTGCAGAAAATGTTCCGCTTCTGTTCAGAAAATGTGTCTGCTGGGAGGGAAGGGCCATGGTGGGACATGCAGGTATTGCAGGGCCCTGGTTCTTCATTCCTTTTTCAGCTGAGCACTTAGAGCTCACATTAAACCTCTGGAACATGGCTGGGTGGGTCAAAGCACTTGGTGGGACTTCAGGGCCTCGTAGGACTGGTGTGGCTTTTCCATGCTCCCAAGTAGTCCCCCAGCTGACCCCTGCTCTCTAGGGATGCTGAGAGTTTCCCTCTGGGCAGAGCAGCAGGTAGGTGATCTTGCACAGGTAGCCTTTTCTTCAGCTGCCCTGGAGGGAGCCTGCTGCTTCCAGCCCCCAGCTGCAAAGCAGGGCAGAATCTTAGGTCAAGTTCTCAAACAAAAAAATTAATTGTTGTGGTGACTTTTTTTAGAAAAGAGTTGTCATGCCTGCACCTCCCCCAAGCAAATCAACTCAGTGTGCTGTCCCTCCTTCTTCTTCTCCCCTGTCCCATTATGCTTTGGACACTCCCTAAGAATAGAGGAGACTCTCTGCTTTGGGATTTTTTTTTTTCCCCCGTTTGTTTTGTTTTTGCCTAGAAAGTTGTCTGCTGGTGGTGGAGGACAGGGGCCTGCTTCATCTGTTCCTTCCTTTCACCTTCCTTTGTGCCAAGCTTAGGCTGAAATGCTGCAGATGCCTGCAAACACTGAATTTGGAGCAGGCGAGTGACCCCACTGAGTTCTGTGGTACTTGGATGCTTCAGATTCTGCCTATGCTTGAGCTTTGGCAGCATCAGAGCCCTTCCTTTCTCTTGGAGAAGGTCAGCCCTAACTCTAAGAGTGCTGATAGTTCTGGTGCAACCCATCTGTCTCTTCATTTCCCCTCACTTGGCATACAGAGTGAAGGTGGTAATTTTTTTTAATTTAAAATAAACCTAAATATGTAATTTGTTTTTTATTTTGAAAAAATGCATTTAAGGATTGTGCACGGATGAGTTGTATATCTATATATTATTTTTTTGTCTTGCAATTTTCATTTTAAGTATAGTGTTTGTTCTGTTTTGTTTTTTAATCCAGTTCCCAGCTGGCTAAACTCTGTCTAGAGTGGATGGGTGGGAGGCAGAGCCACTGGAAGGGTGATTGAATCATCCCTTCCCTTGGTGCTTCTTGCAAGACACTGGTTTGCTCCAGGTTTGGGGGTGGGGGTTGTGCTAATTACTCTTGTATTCTTGTACATTTTGTTCTTTCTGCTGCTCTTGAATATTGTATCAATGCCAGAAATGGGGAGTTAAAAATTAAAACAAAAAATTAACCCCAATAAATTGTTACATTCCAAAACCTGTTGTTTTCCTTGGGCAGGCTGTGACTTGTGGAGCTTGGGAGGAGGGTTACAGAAATGCCTACTCTGAGCCTGCACAGATCAGCTCTGCAGTCAAACACCAGCACCTGCACCCTTCTTGGGCACTACAGTTCAGCCCTGGTTTGGTCTTTGGACCTTTCTGCACACAGAGAAGCTCTGACAAAAGACAAGGGAGTATTCTGGAATGTTAAGGGAAGAGGGAGCATTTGGGAAGGCTAAGCTGCAGCAAGTGAAACCTGAACACCCTCTTCCCAAGTGCTTTGGAGAATCTTCCACATCCTTTTCTTTTAAGAATGAGTACAACCTAGCATTTGGTGGCTGAAAAATGCTTTAGGCTTTTCCAACTCCAGAATACATGCTTAAGTGCACTTTTAGACAAGATCCAAGAACTACGGTGAAAAATCTCCATATATGTAATTGAAGCCCTAGATTCACTCCATCACACCGCAGCAGCTGCATAAAAAGGCTCAGCTAAACTTCCAGGGGGGAAGTGCTGGAGGTGAGAGATGTGGTGGGGCAAGCGAGTGGGTTTTGGACAGAGCTGCCCTTCAGGCAGGCAGGAGAGAGGGGCAGGAATGCAGCTGGTGGAGCTGAGTCCATGGAGGGGCATTGGCAGAGGAGCCCTTTCATCTCCTTAGGGTGGCCCTAGGGATGCTCCTGAGCTGGGTGATAACCTGGGAGGAGGGAATCCCCACCTCAGAGGCATCAACTTACACTCCCCTGAGAAAATGTCCCCTAACCTCACCCTATATTCAGCACCATGAATGAATGGACCAGGGTTTCACACTGGCTGGGATGGAGCTGCCTGGCTCCTGTGGGGAGCAGCTGGATGCAGGGCAGCCTTGGAGCAGCGGGTGTCCTTCCTCTCAAGCTAGCAGTCCATCCCAAATGTCCCTCTCACCCAGGGGACAGCTGCTAGCCCCAGACACCGTTTGGGTGTTAATTAGATGAAAGAAAATCCCCTAATTTCTTGCTCCCTGTCCCTCTGGGTTGAATGAAGAGCTCTTATTAAATCCAACTTCTGTCACCAATCCTGCTCAAAACAGGAACCAAAAAAGCCCCAGATTGCCTTCCCCCACCCTGTCATGCACTGTGTCCTTGCAAGGGCCGGCTGCCCACCAAGCATCTCTGAACTGTTATTCATGGGACAGGGAGGCTGCTCTGGCCACTCACCAGTCTGAGTCATCACCCCCTGTAAAAATCTATTTTTGTCACCTCTTTGGGAGGAAGTTGTGGTCTGCTGAGGGACAGGTCGGGACCGTGGGAGAGGTGAGCCCTGCCCTGCTGTGATACCCAACTCCTTCCCATCCCAGCATGGATGAGGGGGCTGGGCTGGTGCAGAGGGGCTCACCCTTCCCCTCACTGCCAGAGCAGCATCAGCCAGAGGTATAAACATTGCCACCACAATCCTGCAGCCTTTGGTAATAAAATCTGAACAGTGCAAAGTCCCCAGCACAGCATCACTTCCCCTGGCAAGAGCTTTGTAGAAGTGTATGGCCCTTTTTTCTGCAGGGTTACAGATAAAGAGTACCCCTTTCACTCTGATCTGCAACTGGGGTGTGGGGTAGGGTGGCTTGGTGCAGCATTCACATGGGTTCCTTTCAAGTCCATTCCCACCTGGTTGCTGCCAGGGTGGGCATGCAGCACTCAGGGGGTGATGCAGCAGGGTGCAATCCCCTGCCACTGTTAGCAAAGGACAGGTTGGAGACCGGTGGCCTCTGCTCATGCCATGGGGTGCAGGCTTCTGTTTCCTTTGCATCTTACACCAGTGCCCACTTGTCCCAGCACACTGAGCACTCACCCTCCCAGAGCACTCACTGGCCTCACCACCAGGGCCAGATGCTGGTTTCTTGGGCTTTCTTCACATCTACCTGCCCAGGCTACTCATGTCTGGCTCCACTATTCCTCCTCAGCATTCCCTTCATCGCTACCTCTTCCTTGAACTGCCCCATCTGTATTCCTCTCCTCCCCCACAGCCTTACAACACCACAAGTCAGGCAGGTTTCTTGCTGGCTCCAGGGTGAGGGTTTTGAGAGGCTGGAGTACAATGCACTCTGTGGGGAGAAAGGGTGACTGTAGCCTGTCAACAGCCAGGAGGAGTCTTTTGTGGCTCTGGCTCCCTTGNGGGGGGAAGAAGAAATAATCTTTACCGTTGTTTCATACTCAGCACTGGACTTGTTTTAAAAACACATGCTCTTGCTTCCCTGCCAGCTAGGATTTCCTGCCGTTACTGAGTACAGCTTGAAATTGATTTTGTTCGTTTTCCCTCTTCTGCTCCTCTTTTCTCGGCAGGGCTGTGTCACCAAGGTCCCACTTTGCCTAGGGAACAGGAGAGGGCATGGCACAGCTTCTGTTGGAGCAAGGAGAAAGTGGTTGTCTGAAGTAGCTCGTTTATTAGCAGCTCAGACTAGGATGATGGTGGAGGAAGATTAAACATGTGTCTTTATTTCCCAAATGGATAACATGGGCGTGCAGGGCAGAGGGTGAGGCATCCTATGGCAGATCTCTGCAACAGTCCTGTCTGAGGTGGGAGAGCAAGACAGCTAGGAAGTTTGCTTGCTTAATTTTTAGGAGACAGGCAAGGAGGAAAAGACCCGAAAGACCAACACAGGGAATGACTGATTACGAGGCTCCCACCCTCGGGGTATCAAGGGGCCCTTTACCTCCAGCCGAGGCATCTCGCAGGGGAAAAATCACGCTTGCAGTCCGGGAGGATGCTCAGCGGGAAGAGGGGTAACTAAGAGGGGCACGGCCGGGGGCACGGCCGGG
>VXBI01010170.1:358522-390886 GCA_013397375.1 Toxostoma redivivum | reverse complement strand
TGCGGTGCGGACGGCGCCGCCCGGCACATATAAGCGCGGCGCGGCGGGGCTTCGGCGCCGGTGCTGCTGCCGGTACCGTCCTTCACCGCCAGCTCCCTCCGGGCTACCCGTCCATCCCTCCGATCGTCCATCCCCTCCCGCTTTGTTTTCTCGCCGTCCGCGGGCTCGGGCCCCCCACGCCGTTGCCACCCTGAAGTTTCTGGCAGTGCTGCTGGCGGCGGGCATGCTGGCTTTCCTTGGGGCCATCATCTGCATCATCGCCAGCGTCCACCCAGCCGGCACCGCCGCGCCCGCCGCCGCCGCCGACAATGACTCGGCCGCCGCCGCCCTCCTGCCCGCCGCCGACAAGGGGCTGGGAGCGCTGCATGGTCCCGCCGAGGCTCTGGCCAGCGCCGGGCCGCGCCTGCCGGGGGGGCCACCGCTCTTCAGCCGCTTCGTCTGCACCCCGCTGAGCACCGAGTGCCCGGCCACCGGCACCGGCACCGCCGCCGGCAGCGCCACCGGCCCCGAAGAGCTGCTGGCGCTGCGGAGCGCGGCGGCCCAGCTGCGCCGCACGGCGCTGGAGCAGAAGGAGCGGATCCGTATGGACCAGGAGACCATCCGAGAGCTCACCGGCAAGCTCAGCCGCTGCGAGGGAGGCCTGCGGAGCCCCCCCGCCGCCGCCGGGCTCCGCGCCGCCCCGCACCCCGGCACCATGGGCCACCCTCCCGACGAGCCGCCTGCCGTGCGGGAGCTGGAGGAAGCTGTCCGCACCCTCCAGGACCGAATCGACCGGATAGAGGTGCGAGGGATGCTCCTGGGAGTCTGGGAGGGATGCTCCCCGGGGATGGTGCTCCCACACGTGCAGTTCCCCAGGCCTGCAGCCACATGCATCCCGAACTAGCTCGTCCTCCTCATGAGGCTTCAGGAAGGTTGTACTTGCCTCCCTCTTTCCTGAGATCTCTGCCCACGGGCAAGGGACTCACTTTGAGTTCTTCTTTCCATACAGGGTAGTCCCAAAGCACCAGGGCCGCCTCACTTTCCCCCTCTGCCTGCACCCACGCAGGGTACCCTGCTTGCCCCATAGCACCTGCTAAGAACTCCTCCAGAGCAGGCTGGCAGCTTGGGGCCAGATCCTGCCCTTTAGCAAAAAGGGAATTCCCATCTGATGCCAACATGGTTATGAATAGAACGTCTCACAAAGTAAAGTGCAGTGCCACCCACTGTGAGCCTGGCACCCTCTCCCCACATGGTCCATAGGAGCTGGAGAGAGAAGGGCACAGCTGGAGTCATTCACTGTGCCCATTCCTGTGGCATTGGGCTGTTGGTTCTTGGGATGCAGAACCCTGGTCCCCATTCTGTAGCAGCTGTGCAGCATGTGCCTGGCAGGCTCAGCCCTGGCCCAGCCACAATCCAGTGGCACCAAAGGCTCTGCCATGATGCCTGTCATGGGGCACATCACAGAGTGCATGTGAGTGTTGATTGATTTGGGCTGCTTTGGGCTCAGCAGTCCCACGGAACTTGGCAGACTGCAGAATATGGCTGTGGCAAAGGTTTTGGCACGTGAGAGCTGCAAGAGGAGAGCTGTCTGTTTTCCCTGTGGGAGTTGTTCCAGGTTGGGGTTGTTCCCTGAGGTCTGTCAGGTGTCAGAGCCACCAGCAAGGAGCCTCCTGCAAGTCTTCATTCAACCTTCTCATCTTCCTGTTCAGTTCCCTGTTGCCCTGTCTACTCTTCCCTGCAATGTGGAGCTAGGAGGGAGGTCATGCAGCACCTATGGGGTCCCTCTCCTCAGCTTTGCCCTTCTGTCCCCCTCACTATAGATATGTGGGCACAGAAGCAGCAGCAGGCAACAGATGGGAAATTCAGAGCCACTAAGGTCACAGGCTGAGAAATGAGACTGGGAGAGAGGGTTATTGTAATCGATGGAGATATGAACAAGAAAAAAAAGACAGAGAAAGGCAAATAAACACATGAACACAAAAAGGAAAAGAGCTGGAAGACCATAGAGGAAGCACCTGTGACCTGCCAGGGTGATGCACACACAGGCACAAGAAGAAACACAGAGGCATTCCAGACACATGCAGGGAGAGTGGAATGTGTAGCCTGTCTGACATGTTGCCCAGAGCCAAAGGCAGCCAAAGGGAGGGACAGACCCCCCCAAACAAAGACCCCCCCTGCAGCCCTAAGCAAATGATTTTCCATCAGTGGAATAACACAGCAGGTATGCTCACCCAAAAATAATGCGGGGAAATAAGTGTCTGCACATATATAACCAGACGATGCACAGGGGGATGGTGCCCAGCATCTCAGTTTGGATCTTGGGGAACATCAGGCCATAGAGCCATGCTCTCAGTGGGGCAGCATCACCCATGAGTTGCCCAGGCCCTTCTCCTGGAGTTTCTGATGATGGTGGGAGGTTTGGGGTGAGGAGGAGGGTGAAGCTCACAAGGGTTGGAGCAGGCTGTCACATGTGCTTAGGGAGCCTAAAGCAATGCTGGGACAAGGCTCATGCACACACTGATGAGGAAGCTAAGTGACACATGACCAAAAATGTTTGGTTTTGTGTTGTCAGGGGCCTGAGGGTCACAAGTATACTCTGCAGGGGAGACACAGCACCCTGAGGCTCAGTGAGCCCTGCCAGGTGAGGAAATAGGGCAGCGTGTTACGGGTGGGCTGGACTTTGCCTGTCATAGCTCCCGCCTGGTAAAAAGTGTCACCTGTGTGCACCACACCCCTGTGATGGCTGCAGCCCAGCCAGCTGAGCCTCATGGTCACACCTCAGCCATCCAGTGATGGTTGCCTGTGACCTCCCTCTCCGAACTGCCTCTCACCCTACCCCAGGGGCAGACATCTAAAACTTCATGGTGAGGTACCTGCAACTCTTCTGTCCTGCATGGCTCCAGCTGTCAGCCCTGGGAGCCTTCCTGGAGTACTGCATGACATGGGGAGGCACTCTCAGCTTCCACAGCTTCCCTGAATGATGGCAATGATCATCCCAAAAGGTGACCTGGATGGGGACAGTCCTGGGGTGGCCTCCATGTGCTGAAGACTCTGCAAAACCCATCGGGAAGGAGAGGAAATGCTGCCAAGTCTGTGGTGGCTTAGTCTCAGAAGAGAGATGACACAAAATGCCATAAGCTGCTGTGGGAAGGCTGCATCCCAGGGAGTCTCCAGTCAGGTTTGCCAGCAGGGATTACTGCTGGATGCTTCAGGGATGGGACTGTGGGGAGAGGGCTGGTGGAAGATTGCTGATCTAATCTGGGCACTCTCAGCCCTAGTCTGTAAGGCATAACAAGATTTATGCATGCACTGAAAAACCTATTTAGGGCATTTGTTTCTTAATTTTGTCGGCATGGCAGAAGGATTTCCCAGGAGGGGATGCAGGGAGGGGCCCCATGGTCTCGCTCTTTGTCCTCTGCCATTTCTGTGGGGCTGGGCTAGCATCAGCACAGCATTCACACATCATCCCTCACCTCTTCCTAATGCCACCCGAGGCACTGATTGTCCTTTCTTCATGCACAGCAGCCTAGTTAGGTTTTTTCATCCTGGTTTTGAGGGTCCCCCCCTTTCTCTCAGCACGTGCTCATGTCTGTACACTCCGGTGCATCTTGGAACACAGAGCTGAGGGACCCAGGTGCTCCTTTTCTGTGCTTTTAGTTATTGCTGCAAATGGAAAGGGATCGAGAAGAGAATCACCTTGGCTGCCTGGGCTGTGCCGAGATGCAGATGCCCCCCTTCTCCCCATCATCCCTTGCAGGAGAGTGGAGCGGGAGAGGGTACAGCCGGATGGGCTCCATGGGGGACCTGGTGGAATTGCAACAGCCTGTTTGCTCCTCAGCTGGTTCATGGCCGTGCCATTGCAGCTGGTGACCTGGCTGCTGGCAGGAAACCCTCGGGGACGGGAATGGGAATGGTAGAGACCAGGAGGGAGCTGCTTCCCTCCTGTCTTCATCTCCAGCACTGCAGGGATGTAAACACCCAAATTGTGACAGTCCCAGCCCCCCACGAGAGAGGTTTTAGGGGGACAGGATCAACAGTGAGCCCTTCTCTTGTGAGGAAGAGGGAAAGGCTGATGCATCCCTGTTTTCCTTCTACTCTATGTAGTCCCTTTTGGAGTTTAATGATCCCCAAGGTCCTGCCTGGGTCCAAAGAGGTGGCAGGTCCAAAAAACCCTGCAGCAGGTGTGCTGTCCTGCAGCAGTGAGCATCCCAGGGTAGCAGCCACTGAGGAGTTTTGTGCAGGCTGTAGGGATTCATGGGTCCAAGGAACGGGATGGGTCCTCTGTGTGTGCACACGCAGCTGAGTATCATGATCCCTGGGATGTGCCAGGACTCCATCCCACAGGCATCATCCTGTGCTCCTGCCTGCCGTGTCCCAGCAGCCAAGGTGGGCACTGCTGTTCTGGGGGCCAAGCGGGAGCAGCGGCGCCCAGATTTGCCGGTGCATTAGCAAATGAGGCTCTGATCTCCTTATGTAAATCAAAGTGCATTTGCTGACTGAAGGCTGCAGCCCCAGTGAGCACACACTGGCATGGCTGCTGCAGCCCCCCGCCCCCACCTCCCCCTCCCCATCCCCTGCCAGCCACTGACATTTAACGTGATTAATATTACCTGGCATCTTTCAATCTTTTTTGCCAGTTCTGGTGGCCAAAAAGCGTGGAACGAGCCTCCCCCACACCTACTGCCCACTCCCCTGCTGCCTGTGTGGTGGCAGATGGGAAGCCGGGTGCCTGCCGAACAGCCAGGGAGAAGGCGCTTCCCTCCCTTCTCCTCCCCAAAGGTCACCAGTAAATAACAGCTGCACATCAACCGTTAATAATTTTGCAAATAATTTGCCTTGTGAGAAAGATGCTGAGCGGCAGCTCGGAGATGAGGATCATGGCTCAGGGATGCAGCCTAGCCTGGCATCAGGGGGATCATCCAGCACAAGTTGGCTGCACAGGGTAGAATGGGGAGTCCAGTCTCCTGTCCAGCCATCATCTGGCTACAGGGATACAGATGGTGTTTGCTGGGATGGCCCTGAAACCCTGACAGATGAGGGTGCTGTCTACAATCCCTTTCCATAAGGAACAGGGGGTCATCAATGGTTCAGCTGGCCATGTAGCTCCAGCTGTTGGTGCCTGGGCTGCCAACTTGGAAGGACCAGAAAGAGCTGGAGAGGGGGCTGGATGGGGAAAAATTTGGAAGGGGGGAAGAAAGTGAGCAAAAGGGGAAAGACGCAGCGTGCGTGCATGGAGAGAAGCATCAGGAAGAGATGCTCCAAAGCCAGAGAAATGAAAAAGCCATAGGGCAAAAAGTTACAGAGGGAAGAAAATAGCAGAAGAGAGAAAAGCAGGAGGAAGAGGGAGGTAAAAAAAAGTACTCAGTCACTACTGAATAATGTAGGGCAGGCTATCGGGGGCTAGTGAGAGTGACAAAATCTCCCAGCTTTTTCTTTTTTCGTCATTAACAGATGGAGCCATGCATGATAGCAGGGACGTAGGCTCCAAACCCGCAGCTCGAGCAATCAAAGCGTGCGGCAGACGGGAGCGTGCCAGCCTCCGCTGCAGCCAGGCAGCCTGAAAGGAGATAAAAATCTCTTGGAGCCCACGGGATGTGGCCATAGAGGCAAAGGCAACCTATCCCACCTGTGCTGCCTCCTCAGCCAGCTCAGCTTGGGTACAAATGCAGACAGTCCCAGGCAGGAATTATTCCTGCCAGAAGGATGAGAGTTAACCTTTACACTTCCCTTCCCTTCTGCCATTTCTACCCTCCCTTTGATCCAGTGGATCCCCAAGACCTCCTACAAAAAAAAAAAAAAAAAAAAAAAAAAAAAAAAAAAAAAAAGAGTTAAAGCCCCTTTCCCATTGGCTAATCCTTCAATTTTGCTAAGACCAAAGGTAGGATGCTCTTTGCTGAGCACTTTTCCCCTACCAGAGAGGTTTTGTTCTCACTGCAAGAGCACCCTTAGTGCTGCCCAGAGCAAGCTGGCAGTGAGAGCTGCCATTTGGTCAGGGCTGGCACATGTCCCCAGCCCAACCTCTCTTTTCTTGCTGGTTTTTTTTTCCGGTTGATTTTCCTCACAGAACCTGTGGGTTTGCCCCAGCAGACCCTGCTGACAGCTCTTGCAGACCTTGGGGCACCACAGCTTCCATTTTATTTGTAGCCTGAGCATGTTGTTACCCAGAGTGGGTACATTTGTGCTCACACTGAAACCATCTTCTCACTTTTCCTCTCCCTGCTGTTCCCATCCGCCAAGGCTGCATCCTGCCCAGCCAAACCTGACTTTCTTCCAGCCTTCCCCTCCCCTCTGTTGTTCATAATGGATAGCAAAGATTAGGGGTGACATGGGCAGCCATCCCTCCCCTTCAGCTTTGTGTGCATGATTATCAGGTCCTGTCCAGCCTGGAGAAGCTGGATGCAAGAAGGAAGAAAAAGCAGGAAGCCCCAACCACAGGTCAGCATGCTGATCCCCCCAGGCCAGCTCTGAGACAGGAAGGAGGCTGTTCAGATCGACGGGGATGGTATCCCCATGTCCTGCCAGCACAAGCCATGTGAATGGCCAGGGCTGAAGCAGCCATGCAGATCACTTGGTACTGGAGGAGACAAGGCAAGGGTCTCCATGGCTGCTCCAGCACCTCTGGGAATGTCTGGCAACATGGAGAAGGTGGTTGTCATCTCTCAAAGACCATGGCAGAGACACTAATGCACTAAGGACACAGGGACAGAAGAGGGCTGCTATTCACAGAGAAACTCCTGGAACATGGCCAAGGGTCACTTCTTCCTTTCCAGACTGGTTTTCTTCCAGCTGGGACAGGGTGTCCCAGTAAGGTGGGATCTGGGGTCTTTGCAGAGTGCAGTAGCAGCTGGGAGCATCTTCACCAGCTGCCGTGTTGGATTTGCCATGGGAAGAATTTTGGTCTGAGTGTTAACCCTGATGGGACAAGACAGGCTCGATGTCCCCAGGTGATGGTTCATACCGTTAGGATCAGAAACACAACAGCCTGGAACCAGTCCCACTTCTCCCTGGCCTCCTGGTGGCCCAGGAGAGGTTGGCTTATGGAGAGCTACCTGGCACACGTGCACACACCCCCGCACACCAGCTGGCTGGGCTAAGAGGATTACAGCCCCATTAAGTGATGTTAATGTGCTGGCTATAGGTAAGCAGCCTCACGAGCAGCAGGAGTGGCTGGGAGCTCCAAGGTCCTGCCCGCATCATTTCCTCATCGTGGGAGGCTGCCTGCAGGAGCAGAGCCAAGGGATGACCCAAACATCCCATCCTTTCTCTGTCTTTGAAGCAGCAGAAAGTCATTAAGAGCAGCCAAGCTTCGTTTTGCAGTAATGAGCTCAATGGGGGCTCTGAGAGGGGAGGTACAAAGTCAGCTGGAGGCTCTTGGAGAAGACCCCAGTGTGGATATGGGACTGTCATCCCAGCACTACCTGTAGTGCTGCAGGCTGGGCATGTCCTTATTTAAACTCTTATAGTGACATTGTGATGAATTTTCTCTTTTGTGCCTCCTATTCCCGCCATCGCGGCTGCCACCAAATGCAGCAGGAGCTGCCAGCCCGCACCAATGGCTCAGCACCCACAGCCCCGGCACTTGCCCGTGATGCCCTCCACACCAAGATGGAGCAGCTGGAGGAGCAGCTCCTTTCCAAGATCCTGACCCTGCAGAAGGAGCGCCAGGCCGCCAGCACTGACCACAGCCAGCAGCAGCACAACATTGAGAAGGAGCTGAACTCCCTCCAGAACCGGGTGACAGAGCTGGAGCATGGTGAGTCCTGCCCAGCGGGGATGGAGGTGGGCCTACCCCGAGGTACATTGCCAGGAGAGCCCCAGGACAGGCCACCCTAATCCCAGCTACAGGTGCTGACCTTCCTCTCTCCTCCCCATCCTTGATACATAGGACCACTGGGCTACAGCCCTCCTGATGCCTTCAAGGTGACCATCCCAGTGCAGAACAACTACATGTATGCCCGCATGAAGAAGAGCCTGCCAGAGCTGTACGCTTTCACCATCTGCATGTGGCTGAAGTCCAAGGCCCTGGCAGGCATTGGCACCCCGTTCTCCTACTCTGTCCCGAGCCAAGCCAACGAGATCGTGTTGTTGGAGTGGGGCTCTAACCCCCTGGAGCTGCTCATCAATGACAAGGTCAGCCCAGTTGCAGGAGGGGCAGGAGAGAAAACTCTGTCCTGATCTTTCCTGCTTCAATCTCCCAGGAAATTAAAATCCTGGAGGCACTGGTGTGGAAGAACTGGGAGGAAGGGGGTCTAGGTTTATGGTGGGAGGCAGGAGGATTGGGAGGATGGCTCATTGGGGTGAATTTTGAGAGGGAGAAGCAGCACATCTGGATGTCTGTAGATTTTGGGATGTCACCACCACCACAGGGGTGCAGTGCTTCCTCTGTGAGGGGCTGGGGAGACTCTGGGGTCCCCAGCAGTCCTACCAAGCACTGGGATCTTGCTCTTCTCTCAAAGGTTGCCCAGCTGCCGCTGAGTCTGAAGGACAAGGCTTGGCACCACATCTGCGTGGCATGGACCACCCGGGACGGCAAGTGGTCAGCATACCAGGATGGTGAACAGCGGGGTGCTGGTGAGAACCTGGCTTCCTGGCATTCCATCAGGCCCCAGGGCATCATCATCCTGGGTCAGGAGCAGGTAGGTACCAGTTCGACACCAAGAGCTGCCAGTTAGCATCGCTCTCTGGAACTGGCTGGGAGGAAAAGCCCGCAAGTGAGGTGAGGGGAGAGGGCAGCCTGGGCAGGAGCACTCAGCAGGGCAGCTGGCTCTCCTGCCTGTTCATCCAGCCTCCAGGCTGGCCACATGCCCTCAATGTCTTCTCCCTATCCTTTTGGCCTTCCTGCCTTGTTTTCTTGAATCTCTTCCATGCATTCATCCCCTTTCCTCCTTGCCATCAAGCACCTTGCTCTGCTTCTCCCAAAACTTCTCCCTCTCCCCCCTGCCATTTCCCATTGGATGCATGTTCCTCCTGTTTCTCTTCATCCCTGTTCAATCAGCTCTCCTGCTCTTTCCCAGGACGCGCTGGGGGGCCGCTTTGATGCCACACAGGCCTTCGTGGGAGAGTTGGCACAGTTTGGCGTGTGGGACCACATGCTGGCACCAGCAGAGATCCTGGCCTTGGCTAACTGCACCTCCCACCTCCAAGGGAATGTGATCCAGTGGGATGACCAGGCGGTGGAGGTCTTTGGAGGTGCCAGCAAGGCGGGCTTTGCCGCCTGTGAGGAAGGGAGGAAGGCATGAGCGGCCCCCAGCCCTCTCCCCTGTGCCAAGGAGCCCTGGTGGCAGCTCTGAAGCAGGGAGCCCCTTTCTCCCCTCCCAGACCAGTAAGCCTTGCTGGGGCAGTGCTTGAGCCCCCCGTGCTGGTGTCCCAGGAGGGAGAGGGGCCCCTGGAAGCCTCCTTGTTGTCCCTGTGCTGGTGCTGTGGCTTGTCCTCACTCTTGGCAGGCTGGCTCCTGAGTCTCATCTTGCCCGCTTCTGTTTTGGGTGGAACTCACCATACCTGCAGGTGTTTTTGGTACGGTGAGGGTCCTCACCTTGTCAGACCTAATAGGGAGTGGGAAGGAGAACTCTATCTACTTTGAGTGCAATCCAGCCTCAGTGGGATGCCAGGGTGCAGGCATCACCTGAACACATCCCCCTTTCCTTATTTATTTCTAGCAACCTCACTGTCCAGTTTTATGAGCCTGCATTCCAGGATCTCACCTCCAGCCCTATCCTTTTCCTGCTGCCCTGGTTTTTCAAATGTGGCCCCAGGGAGGCTGAGGGAGAATGGCAGAGAGTCAATGGCACAGCACTTACACCCCTGCACCCCTTTCCCTGCCTCTGATGCCTGTTTGGGCAGGGCTGCCTGAGGGGAGCCAGGTTTTTGAGACAGAGGGAAGAGAGCACTCTCCACCACGTCCAAGCGGGGGGCTGGGTCAGCCACCAAGAGAATGGGGAGAAAGGGGCAAGCATCTCCCCCAGCGCTGGCCGAGGGGGAAAGAGTGCAGCACTGCCACCAAAGGGAGCAAAAGCAAGAAAAGAAGAGATGGAGGATGGTGGTGGTGAGAGGAGCCCTGCCATCCATCCCCCAGTCTTTTGGTACTGGATTGGGCTACTTCCCTTGGTTCCACCCAGCTCCCCTTCTTTAGCTGCTCCTTGCCAGGAACAGGGCTGCCACTGGCCTTGAAACTGGGAGGGTGAAAGAGCAGGCTGGTGTTTTCCCTGTGGAGTGCCTGAGAATACGCTGTTTCCACATTGTGTGGTCACCAACATCTCAATATGTGAGTGTGTGTATGTGCATGTGTGTGTGTCTGGGGATGGGAGGGTTATTTTGGGGCTCTCATGGTTGCTCAATGCAGTATTCAGCTTCCAGTGTTCCCCCCTACCCCAAGTCCCACTTTGGGTGACAGCTGCCCCCGTCCCTGGGGGAGGCAAAGCTGGCAGAAGGGACAGCCCTGCCACCCCCCATCCCCCTGCCCAGGGTCTCTGCCAGTGCTGGGGTGGCTCAGCCCACTGGGAATGACACGGTGGGGACGGGGAGCAGCCCTTGTGCCAAGTGGGAACACTGTGACCTTTGTGCACCCTGAGGAGCTGCCCCCTGTCCCTCGCTTGCTCGCGCGCTTTCTCTAATGCACGTTCGTGAAAAGGGCCCCTGACGTGCACCCGTGTCGGGACATTTCTTTCGTAAAGCTGATCGTGAACAATAAATGTGATGTTTTCTGTTGGAGCCACCTGTGGAGTGCGAGGTTGCTGGGGGGACAGACGGGACTGGTCAGCCCAAGATGAGGTGACCTTCCCCAGGGTGCTTAGGGTTACATCACTGAATGGATTTGGCCAGACCCACTGCTGGCATTACAAGAATATCATCACAGGGGTTTGGTATCGTTGGCTCAGGGGATGGTGTCATAAACTGGCAACCTTTGATCTACCCCACTGCAGAGCAGTATGGGGTACAAGCTGTTGCTGGTGGGGCATGAGGGCTGGGGAAAACACCTCTCCATGGAGGGAAGCAGAAACAAGTGAGAAATCATGGCTCTAGGTCAGAGCATGATAGCAAGGAACTCACATTGAGTATAAATCTAATGAAGTGCTAATTAATG
Source organism: Toxostoma redivivum (assembly GCA_013397375.1). NCBI lineage: Eukaryota > Metazoa > Chordata > Aves > Passeriformes > Mimidae > Toxostoma > Toxostoma redivivum. The sequence continues at coordinate 379,827 of VXBI01010170.1, read as the reverse complement.
AGTTGCTGACCTAGCTAGGCACAAGATGGTTCAGGCACAGCTCTTGGAGCTCATGTTGTAGAACAATTCGTGACCAGGTCTGAATGGTGCTTTTGCCTCTCAGTGGGTCCTGCTCCTCCTATGAAAGGCACAGCTTCACCAGTATTTGGGGGAAACAGAACACAAAGCCAGAGGACTGAGTTTTCCCACTGCTGGCATGCTCTCTGAGTCAGAGCTGCCCCCCCCACTTCTCCTTCTGGAGGGTATTTAACGCCATAAAAGAAAGGCTGGCCCTCTCACCTTCAGCACATCTTCATGAAGTTGAGGGCTGGTTTTGAAGAAGTATGTACTTCAGCTGGAACATTGGTTCAAGGGCCTTGCTGAGCTGGAGGCTCACATCCCCATTACTAAGAGGAGAGGGTTCAACAGGTGACATCTGCTCACGTGCCCAAATAACAGCAGCATAATTAAGATGCACATGTTTTAGAGAAGGAAATGTTAAAAAACACTGCTGGGATCATAAACTCAGAAAGAGGTTAAATGGTGGGGGAGGGGGGAACTGGTCCAGAAGATCCTCCTATCAAAACAGCAAAAGCACTGTGAGAGGGCTCTTGGGGCTGCTGGCCAAGGCAGGAGAAATGTAGAGGATAGACAAGGATGGAAACAGCCTGGCCGCTGATGTAGGCTATTGGCAAAACACCCATCTCCTCCGGAGCCTGGAAACCCAGTCCACGTTGAAACTGCATGTAAATCCTTTCCAGAAAAGCAGAAACGAAGGGGACACTAGGAGATGCTTGATCAGGGCCTTCGGTGCTGCCCTCCTCATCCCTGCCAAATGATGCTGGCATGATCCTAGTCCCAGCCATATTCCCAAGATATGGATCTGTCACTTCTGGAACACAAGAATAAGGGGTGCCCGGTGGCAGAGCCTCTGCATGATGAGTTCCTCTCTCCCAGAGGTTCACAGCCAGTCAGGCAAACCTGGGAGCACACAGGAAAACTTGGTAGAATTTTCCCAAACCTTTTAAAAGCTTCCAGCAAATGCCTCCACATAAGTCTCTTCAGGAAACAAAGGCATTATGGAGAGATTAGAAACTGGATGGGAGACACAAATGGAGAGCAGAAATTAATATTTGATTTCCATCCTGCCCTGGCTCTCTGCAGGAAGCGACATCTGCTTCTTACCCATCTGAGGAGGAGAGCAAGATGAGACCATTTCTTTTCAGTAAGCCGAGCCTTGCAAGAGCTGCAAACCTGCGACAGGGCTTAAAAGGTAGAGGAGATGACAAATCAATAGCATTGCTGGCTGCAAGGGGTAATTACAATGACTTACACATATTGCTTGCTTCTAAATTAACCAGGAGCACTCAGGAGAAGCCTCATATCTCTCTAAGGGCAGCTGGTTGGAAAACAATGTGTTGTGCACAGAATAGATGAGGAACAACAAAGTCAGCTTTGAGGGAAAGAGGAGAGGCAAAGAAGGAAATTTTGAACAATAGTGTGGAGAAGGTTTTGTGGTTGTGGTAGGTGCTTCAGCTGGTTGGCTATGTTGTGTCCAGATATCCAGGACAGGAGGGAAAAGGTGGAGAGCTAGGCAGTGAAGGGCAGGGCAGTGCAGGGCAGGGGCACTGCTGGGCTGTGGCAGTTCAGCAGGAGCTGGCACAAGAGGATATGGTGTGGGAGACAGGCAGGTGTGATGGATGCCACCCACGTGCTGTCCTCTATCTCCCTACCAAGGGGCTGTTAAGCACCCTTCTAAGAGAGGAAAGGGACTACCATTTCCTTTCCTAATCCGCAGGACTCGCTGCTGCAGGGCTTTTTGCTAGCCAAGGGCTTAGCTAGACTAAAATACCACCCACCCCATACTCCCAAAGGGCTTCGTCTGGCAATGAAGAAGAACAAGTCAAACATGGCAATGGGAAGCCTTCAGGCCTGATGGCTATTAATTATTGTGTTTGAAAAGAAAATGCTGACATTTATGAACCTCTCCAGCCCCTGCTCCTCTTTCCAGAGGGCACCACTGGCCATGCAGGTGCTGCCTTCCCGGGGACATGAGCAATCCTGGGACCCTCAACTTCAGAGTGGGCTTTGGGGATCTCCTGTGCTCCCCAATACCTGCAACCTCAGAAGAGTTTGTATGTCATGGCTCCCTGCAGTGTGTCAGCCTCCTGGTGCCCTCAAACGAGGTCAAGCCAGCCAATACTTGTCCTCAGGAGGTGACTTCCAAAGTCCCCATTACTTGCTCTGCCCTAGCAATGGGGTACTGCCTAATTGCCTCCTTTCACCTCCCTGTCCTGCTGGGAGCCTCCCTTGCTCCCTCCCAGAGCCAGGAAGGCTCATTAAGCCTTGTGCAGAGCTCGCACAGGGAATGAATGCTCCATAATTCCGGAGCATCTGGCACAGGAACAGCCCCCACACGGCTGCTAGTGCTGCAGCAACAGACCTTACTAACAGTAGCTGTCGTTACTAGAGGTAGTAGCTGCAGGATCACGTGGAACACTGTGTTTCCCAGCACACCAGGGGGATCTGGCTGTCCCAAAGCGAGCTGCCTTGTCCTCAGGCACAGAGGCTGAGCTGGTCCCGGGGCTGCCATCCATTCCTGCACACCAGCGTCCCTATCTCTGCCTTCCATCAGCTCAACATGGTGAGGGTTCTGATCCCAGTAAAATGTGGCTTCAGCACTCCCATGGGGCCTCCTGAGAGCTGCCTCCACATCCTGGGGTAGCTGCAGGGTGGACCTCAGTGTGACCCAAGTCCCCAGCCCCGGCCCTCTGTTACTACCCAAGGCAGTGTGGAGGCAGTGCCCAGTCCTTGGGCTGTGACTGACAGGCTGGACAGCAAGCTTCAGCTTTACCACAATGAGGAGATGAGGCATGGCAGAGCCTGTGCCCATAGGGACAATGGGAAAGTCCCAAAACATGGCCAGAAGCAGGTAAGAAAAGAAAAAAAGAAAGGCCTCCTCCACCTGTTGAAGAGCCAGCCTGCTGTCTGAAAGCAAGCATGAGGCAGTGTATTAATTACATATATGTATATTTTGCAGTCAATGGTTACTGTTCTGTGCTCAGCTAGAGAGTACAACACACCCTCATGTCAGAAGGCAAATGGTGCTTTGTTTCAATGCATTTCACTGTGGCTGCTGAAAACAAAGGGATGAAAGAGTTTCCACCTCTAGTGGTAAATAAGGCATGACCAGCCAGAGCAAAGCAACAATTCCAGCTCCCTATAGATCCATGGGGGTGAATTGAACCCTTGCTCTGGACTTGTTTTCACCTACAGAAGGGTACTTGGTCCATTAGTATTGGAAACTAAAGATCAGGTCTGTGCCGTCAGACAGCAGCAAAAGGACCAGTACACACAACCTTTGCTGGCTCAACAAGGCTCTGACTGCCTTGCAGAGTTATACAGAGGCAGCCTGTGGAAACCCTGCACTTGAGGGTCCAGAAACCAACTGCTCGCATTTTGTTAAGCCACAGTAGATGGAGACAGGCCAGCAGAACATTCTCCTTCCTCAGGCGGCATCTCTATCTTGCAACCCCACTGTATCACCCACCACAATCACAAAAACATTGTTCTTCCTATCTGTGGGTCAGCTGCAGTTTTTGTTTGGCCATTTTCCTTTAGCTTCTCACTAGGAGCCACTGATTAATAACCCTCACATGCAGTCCCGGAGGGAAACACTCCCGGGAGTCACATTGATCCAAACCAAAGCCCATTTAATTGAACCCAGAATCACACAGACAAGCATGCTCCCCCTTGCCCCACGCACAGAGGCACATGCACACAAACACACCAGCTCACACTCACTTGCTGCTTGGTAGTAAAAGTGGGTGAACTACACAGGGATTAAAGCATTCAAAAAAAAAAAGCACAGCAAGAATACAGTGCTTGAAAGAGCCGTGTCCCTGGAGAGATTAGAGTAGCTGCCTGGAGATAAAGTAATGATGATGGAAAGATCTTCTTCCTCGCAGAGATTCTCTTCCTAATTATCTTGTCTGAAAAGAAAAAAATATGATCTCCCAGCTTTTATCTGTCTCTTGACAATTTTAGCTCTCTGCCTGCCTTTTTGCAAGAGGCCCAAAAGAGGAAGGAGAAGGAATTAGCCCAGGAGGCAGGAATGGTAGGAGAATGAGTGGCACAGGAGGCAGTGCTTCGTTTTTGTCACCACCAGCAGCGACAGAAAAAGAAAAGATGAATGATCACTGCAGTTTTGTCTTTCCAAGCCCAAAGGCAGCTTCCCAGCCTCCAGCACTGCTCTGTCAGGCAAAGGACAGCCAGGAGGTCGGATTCACTGCTGAACCTGTGAAAGAGATAACAAGGTGTTCTCTCTGTGATCACAGGGCACAGCTTGGTGCTACAGTGAGGGAAGAGCACTCCTGAGCTGGCAGGGACAGGAGAGCACCCAGATTGTTCCTCCCCCACTCTTTTCCTTCTCAAACAGCTGGAAAGCAAATCCTTTTTTCAGCAGGCAGTGTGCAGCAAGAACATTTCAAACACACACCAGGCAGAAGGACCACATGAAAAATCAGATCCGTGAGCCACTCTACAAGACAGGGATGGCCACTGATGGAAAACCAGGGATCACACCCAGCAGTTGGGGCTTTGCATAGAAGTCTTTCCCTTAGTATTATCCTGGAGCTTGCTGCTTCTCCACCTGTGTTAATTTCAGATGAATACAACCCTAGACCTCCTTGAAAACTGTTTAAGCCCTGGTTTAGAGGAAATTGGTGTTTGGCTAGCTGGGTGGAGAGACAACAGAGGTTTTGTAGCAAGCCCAGAGCCAAGTAAAACCTCAAAATGAACAGACATTACAAGCATAAAGCTACGGAGGTTGGGAGGGAGGCGATTTTCTCAGTGGAGATGGAGGCTGGTGCCATAGGAGCTGTTTGCAAACTCATGATTCAACCCCACAGCATCACTTTCTCCTTCTTTACATTCCTGTTGACATGCAAACATGAACTGTTGCCTCTCCCACATAATAAGAACTGTGTCCCGTTATGGAACCCCCAGTTCAGGAAGGAAATTGAGGTGCTGGGGCATGTCCAGAGAAGGGCAATGGAGCTGGTGAAGGGTCTGGAGCACAAATCCTGTGAGGAGCAGCTGAGAGCCGGGGTTGGTCAGCCCGGAGAGGAGGAGGCTCAAGGGTGAGCTGATCACTCTCCAATTCCCTGAAAGAAGGCTGTAGCCAAGTGGGGGTCAGCTTCTTCCGAGCAACCAGGCAGGACAAGAGGACATAGTCACAAGATGCACCGGGGAGATTCAGGTTGGACATTAGCAGGAACGTTTTCACAGTAATTGATTAGACATTGGGATGGGCTGCCCAGGGAGGTCGTGGAGTCGCCGTCCCTGGAGGTGTTTAAGGCAGGACTGGACATGACACTCAGTGCCATGGTGTGGTTGACGTGGTGGTGTTCGGTCTTAGGCTGGACTTGATGATCTCAAAAGTCTTTCCTAACCTGACTGTGTTATTAAAAAAAACCAAAGTTGCCCCAACACTCCTTGTTTTTATACTTATCCTTGTCGTTTAAAAGGAAAAATAACTAGGACTAGGCCCCTAAAGGATTTTAAGTCAGAAAACTATTAAGCTGCCAGCTGCCGGCTTGGGGGGCGGGGGGGGGTGGCAAAGCACAGGCGCTCCGCGGCCACCCCACTGCCGCCAGCGCCCCAAGGCCCCGCGGGCCGGCCGGCGGGCAGACAGCCAATCAGACGGGCCGGGCGGCGAGCTCCGTCCAATGGACGCCGAGAGAGGCGGGACTTCCCGCGCCGGTTGCTATGACAAGCGCGGCTTTTCCTTAGCAACGGCGCTGGGCCGCGGCGGCCGCGCAGGTGGGGCCACGGCGGCCGCGCAGGTGAGGCCGCGCCCGCAGCTCCGCGGTCCCGCTCATCACCACTGGCCGAGCTCTTCCTCCGCGGGGACGAGGGCGGCGGACCAGTGTGGCAGGGCTGCTTCGGGTGTGCGGGCCGCCTTCCGCTACCTCGCCCTCGGGCTGTGGCCGCAGACACACCCCGGGCTGGGGGTGGGTATTGAAGTGGCTCCCGGGGATGGCGCCGGCCAGGCGGGGATTCTGTCCTGGGGAGGTCGTGGTTTGGGCCGCCTGTGGGTCCCACGGCCCCCATGTGAGGGTTGGTAGTCTGACTCGGTGCTTTACCCAGTAGCTCTGTGTATATGGCATAAATGATTGGTGTGTTGCCTGACACCGTGGTGGTTTCGTTTTCCTTTTAATGAGGGCTCACCTTTGCTCCCATAGGTAGGGGAGGAGGATGCTTTGTTGTGGGTGAAAGAACCAGCGGGAGGACCGCGGTGCAATGCTCTGAATCTCTCAGTCAGTGCTGTAGCTCTGCGCTTCCCGGGTAGAGGCAGGCTGGTAATGAGGCCCTGAGGCACGTCCAGAGTTTTCCCACATGGGCCCCCCCAGCTGACAAATGCTCGGGGATCTGAGGTGCAAGTGCACAAATGAGACCAAGATGTTCCTGTTAAACATTTCCGTCCAGACAAGTACGCAGATTCTGTGCCAAAAATACTCCTGCCCTTCTCTTTTCATGTGCAGTTTGAAACTCTTGCAGATAATAGTGTCCTGGGAAAATCTGTTTGGAATTAATCAAGAGTAGTAGCAGCTGATACATTGTTCTCTTGTCCTCTCTTGGAAGCTGTACCTTGGCTCAGCTCTTCCCTCAAGCTGCACTGGTGCTTATGGGAAGTGCCGTATTCCTCACTTACGGAAAAAGATATGGTTTAATAATCTTTTTGCATTAATGGTCTGTGAGCTAAGACTCTCTGCAGGGTGTGAAGGTGGTGTTGAGGAGAAATGGCAAGTGAGTGAGATAACATGATATTCTCATAACGCTTTCATTTGCCTTTAGTTTTAATTGAAAGCCATCTGTCTCTTGCCCGTGTTTGTTTTTGTTGAAGCAGTGTCCTCTAGGCCAAGAAGCAATTCCTCCTGCTGAAGAGAGGAATACATAGCCCTGTTTCTCTCAGCTGGCTGTGCCACAGCACTTTGCTGAACTCCAGGTAGCCCCTCTGCCCCTTCCTGGAGTCTCTGTGGAAGGACCATGGAAGAAACTGAGGAGGAAAAAAAGGACGAGGCTGATTATAAAAGGCTTCACAGTTTTCCTCTGATTAGGGTAAGGAGGGGGATGGATTACACATTTACCAGTGTCAGAGATGTGAAAATCTGCCTTCATTCTTACTGTCCTTTTCCTGCTGAGTAGCTACTGTAAGAACATGCGTACTGCTGGTTCTGTGGAGATCCTGGTTGTCACTGCTACTTTCTCCCTGTCCTTGACCTCTCCTGGGGAAATCCAATAGCACCAGTGTCCCCCATGTCAGCCAGATGAAGCCTGGGGCAGAGTGATCCATCAAACAGATTGAGAGCACGCTGCCTTTGGAGCCCTCTCCTGTGTTTTGGATGCAGCTTGCTTTATGTCCTAGAGAAGCTGGAGCAAAAGATCTTGCTAGCCAGCCAGATAGAAGCAGCAGAACAAAAGACTGTATAATTTAGACTTCTTGCTCATATAGCAATAATTAAGGACTGTGGTTGAAACAGTGTTAGTGTGCTTTCCCTTTATCTTATAGCAGAAAAACTGGCAAACGTCTTGATCTCCTCCTTTAAGCTATGCTTACACAGTGCTAGTTTTCATGTAGAATTCTTCATTGGCTGAAGGAATGGTTCACTTATAATGCAGTAAGCCATTTTCATATTTACTATATCTAAGCCCCTGACAGAGCCAATGCAGAAGTTAGAGCAACTTCCCGTTGTCTTGTGTCCAGCTCTTATTTTCCAGCTTAGTTGTCTTGTCTGTTTGCCCTTTCCAGCACTCGGACATGCCGGAGGAGATGCGCGTAGAGACCATGGAGCTGTGCGTCACAGCGTGTGAGAAACATGCCACCAACAATGAGGTACCAGCCACCTCCCAAAATGGGCAGCCTGCTGATACTGCAGCTCAGGGAACTTGCAGGAGCAGGGATAGGGGTATAGAGCAGAGCAGAGTCAGGTCCTAGCATCCTATTACTGTCTCTCTGCACTGATCTAGGGTAAAAGGAGGCAAATAGCTTGGCTAGATCTCAGATGTACTTCTCTTGGTCTGCAAGATCTATAATAGCACTTTGCAGAGATCAGTAGTGATGCTGGCTCCCAAATCTTACCCAAATCTTAACTCCTTATTTATCCTGCCTTCCTGAGACATGCTTCCACTCTTTTCATAAAATGCCCTGTGTCCTAGGGGCTTGGTTCAGAACTGCATGGAGTCTCTTGTTTTGGAGATGAGTTCATGAAAGTCTGTCAAGTATTAAGTATTAACTCTTGGCTTTAGGACCAACAATCAAGGGAAAACATACCTTGCTTCATGGGCAGGGCACCACCTGTCACTGAAATATCTTCCTCTTGCCTTGTTTTGGATCAAGCATGGTGTGATCTTGGAGAAGCAAGCCTTTTAAAAGTCAGCCTACTTTCAGTGTTTCAGTAATTAGCTGGAGAAAAAAAAATGGGCTCCTGTAAAAATAGCTGCAGCTCAGTGACATGAATCTGCTCTCATGGTCACCACAACCAGCATAACTCCAGCAGTGACTAAAGCAGAACTCTTGCTTCAGACTGTATGAACAACAGAAGTGATGCAGTTCTTTAGTTTTTCCTATTTTTCCTGTGCTGGAGGCTGCTGAGACTGGTTCTACCTTTGGGTTTACCTCTGGGGAGCTCCCAGTTCCTGTGGTGCAGCTGCTATACCTGTTGCCTATGGCTTGAGTAGTCTTAAAGGGAGGAGAAGATTAGGGGGATGTTTGCATAAAACCTTCCTGGTTGCTTTGTCTCACCCTATGCTCTCTTCCTTAATGTTCTCCAGAGTGCTGCCAAGATGATCAAAGAGACGATGGACAAGAAATTTGGGTCCTCCTGGCATGTGGTGATTGGGGAAGGTTTTGGCTTTGAAATCACTCATGAGGTGAAGAACCTGCTGTACATGTTCTTTGGTGGCAGCCTGGCTGTGTGTGTCTGGAAGTGCTCTTGACCACTGGCTGGGTCCCAGACTTGCTTAATACAAGAGATTTCTTCCTTCTCTTGACAAGTTTTGTATGATCTGGAGGTGGGGCTTTATTTTTAATACTTAAATGTCAAGATTTCTTTTTTTCATACTGACGTAGCAGTTCTGTGGGATACATAAAGTTGGTGAATGTGTGTGTATAAACTTGCTAAACTGTCCTGCCCTTGCTTGTGGGATTTCTAATCTATCTGTGGCTCTTTCCTTGGTGTTTGAGCTGGAGCAGGAGGGAAGTGAGGAATAGGTAATCTCACAACACACTGCACAGCACCACTAGCAGAGGAAAGCAGAAGTAAAAGCAAAAAGGTACCATCTAGCCCTATGTTTTTTTTTTAACTCCCATTTATTCCACATAGTTTTACTCTCTCCTCTGCTTTCTCCGCTACCACACAGTATGGCTCTGACCAGCACCTGTCTTTTCCTCTCTCTGGATGCTGCTTATACATTCTTCCTCCCTTCTGAGATGTCTGTGCAGACCTGATAGCACCAAGGATCTCCCTTCAGGCTGTCTTCGGAGGTGTGAGCCACAGGGAAGCAGTCCCAGATTGCCCTTCCCTGCTGTTTTGGGGAGGGTACAACAGCTGAGCTGCCTGGGTGTAGGAGGTTGCTATGCAAACTGCCCCCTCCTTTCTCACCCACAGCACACTGAGACAGCATGAAAACACAGGCGGCTGACGATGCCTGGGGAGTGGGTGAGAGCTCTTTTTTAGGCTCAAATGCCTCCCTGTCAGTTCCTGAGGGTGTTGCAAGTGCTGTGTACTTTCAGCATCTTGTTTGGAGGTTGACAGAGGAAGGAGGCTCCATGTGAAATATAACTTGGTCATCAGAAACCTAATGTCTTTCTGGACTTGCATTCTTTTAGCCTGTTTCATTTTTTAAAGCTGTTGGTGTTGGAGGATCGAATGAGCGTAACTATGTTACGTGTATGGCTTATTTATAAAACCTGGGGAACTGTGTTTTTACAATAAAAGTTTAGTAAAATGTCTTTGTGTGCATTTATATAGGCAAAATAGTTCAAGAAACATGGAAATAAGTAAGCCATGGTGTAGCACAGGCAGAGGACAGTGACGGAGCTCCATTCTGCAGGTTTCCTATGTGACTCTCATCCTTCCTGTTCAGTTCCTTTTACCTGTGCAAGCTGTGATGGTGAAGGAAGGTTGCCAGGCCCATGGTACTGCTGGCCACATACCTCTGTCCAGGTAGCTGTCTAAGCAGTAGCAGCAAGGGAATGTAACTGTGTCTGCTGCCTCACCAGTGTGCCTCAACTTTCACCGTTGGAGTCTCATATTTGTAGCCTCCTTAATTTTCAGATTTCCTCTCAGAATGTTGCCAGCTGACACATCCTAGTCCATAATTAAGTCTGAAGGATCCTTCTGCATTAATGCCTGTGGTGGATCAACCTGGTCAACAAAATTCCTTTTGTTCCTTTTTCTGAACCTCAGGTGTTATGCTAGAGGTGTCCTTTCTTTCAATTTCATTGTGTCAGGGAGCCAGGAATTGGAGTAATATGAAGACAACTAAGAATTATTTCAAAATTGGACCATCTGTGCTTGGCTGGGCCAGGGTAGGTTGGTACCATGAGTCCTGCTGCATGATCAGAATTGCTGTGCTGTGTAGAAGACCCCAAATTCTCTGAGCTGTCTCATCATGTGGTTGCTCCGTGTCACTCCAGCTGGCTACCTTTATGTGAAGATACTGCTATTGACAACACTTTCTACAGCTGGCAGGTGGAAAAGATTATTTCCTCTTCAACTTTCTGTCTCTTCTATCAGAGCAAGAGGTAAAGTCTTTGGAATGTCCCATGCTGGAGTGGAATGATCCCTTCAGCCATCCCAGGGTCACTTTAATTGTGCCTCTTTCACACTAATGAATAATTAACTGCTCTGTGCATATGCACAGGCACACTGGTCATGGGCACCTCTGCGGGGTCGTGGTGACCTGCAGCTAACCACACGGAGCTGCTGACCTCAGCACACAGTCTCTTGGACTTGCTGCTTGTTTATCTTCTTGGCCACCAGCTGACCAAAGCTAATGTCTCCATGACCAGCATTGGCAACAAGGGAAGGGTGAGTGCTCCCCAACCTTCTCAAAGCCTGAGCATGCAAACAGATTAAGGTGAGCTAGGTGTGAATGTGCAGCAAGTCAGCTCCCACACTGCCGTTCTCACCAAGTAAGTGCAAGGTGGCTCACAGGTGAGTGGCAGGCTGTTTTTATTCACAAGGGTAACAGTTTTCCTACAGGGAGTTATCGTGAGTCCTCGGCAAACCCTTGATAGCTGGTTTGCATTCCCTTCATTGGCATTGTACCTGAAAGCAGAAGCCTCAGCCTCCAAAAATGTGGCTGTGTCAGAGCTCCTGCCCTGAGGCAACTGTTCAATCAGATCAATTGTACTGCCTGTTTCAAGTTGAGCCATGCTTTGCTGGCCCCTGTGTGTTAGAAAAAAGACTTTGCCCCTCCTTTTGCTGTGGAGCTGGAACATCTTTGGGCATACCTGTAATTTTCAGAGGAGTAAGGCTTACAGGTCAGAGATGGTCCCTTATCCTGTGTTTTCCCATAAGAGACCCTTCTATGGCTGATCAACCTGCTGGATCCAGTTCAGAGGAGGTCACAAAGATACCAGAGGGCTGAAACACCTCTGCTATGAAGACAGGCTTGAGAGGGTTGGAGTTCTTCAGCCTTGAGAAGAGAAATACTGGAGAGATCTTATACCAGTACCTAAAGGGTGTCAACAGGAAAGCTGGAGAGGGGCTTTTTGGCAGGGCCTGTTGTAATAGGACAAGGGTTAGAGGTTTTAAACTAAAAGAGGTTTGTTCTAGATTGGATATAGGGAAGGGAAGAAGTCTCTTAGAATGAGGGTGGTGAAACACTAGAACTGGTTGCCTAGAGAGCTGGTGGGTGCCCCACCCCTGGAAGCATTCAGGGATAGGTTTGATGGGGCTCTGAGCAATACAATCTAGTTCACAAGGTGCTCCTGTTCATTGCAAGGATATTGGACTGGGTGACCCCTAAAGGTACCTTCCAACCCAAACTATGATTCCATGAGCCTCTAAGGCCTCTCTACTTCTTACTATAAAACTGCTCTCAGTTGCTGGAGGATTTTCCCTTATGGATTTTCAGTGGAAAGCTGAGAAAGTTGGCAACAGTTTGCTTGCTTTTCTCTTTCCTCTCATTTCTTGCCCTCCTGTATATTGCTGCCATTACCCATCAAAGCATCAGGCTGAGTCAGATGTAGAAAATGAGATGAAAAACGCAGGGTGATGGATGGGTGGCAGCCAAAATGATTCTTTCTCTCCATCCATCCCCTAAAGCTGCAATAGTAGCTCAGAGGCTGAGCCTCACGACTTCATTCCCTTCCTGCTGAGGAGAGATGGGAACATCATTATCAGCTGCCGATGATTTGGAGCCAGCAGTGAAAATGTCCTCGGATGTAGGGCTCCTCCTCCGCCCCAAGGGTGACTCGAACCTGCTGGGAAGATGGAGGAAGAGCTGGAGGGGGGAGATGAGAAAAAAGAGGTGCAAATTCAACCACGTCTCTATGATGATGTCATGGCAACAAGGTACATCGAAGTGCTTGTCAGGTGATCAGGGCAGACTTTGAAGGTTTGCAACTCTTCTCTGTTGCTGCAGGTTCATGTCTGACTCGCTGAAAAATCTTTTGGTTAATATTTAATGCCAGCATTGAAGTGCTAAGGGTGGCAAGTGCCTCACCTAAGCCCCCTGCCTTTGCTTTCCAATGGGAGGCTAAATCAGGGTGAGGAGGTAGGATTGCAAGGTTCATTATCTGGGAATGGGGCTAACAGTCAGTAGGGTGGCTTCAGCCCATAGGGTCCCTCTGCCCATCTGACTCTAAGATATGAGAAGGAGGTTTCTATCCCCTCCAGCCCCGTTTGGAGCTGGTTTGGGGCACTGGAAGGAGGAGGTCTCCCTCTCTTCGGGGCTGGCTCTGGAATAATGAAATCCGTGGCTCTCCTCCAGGAGCCGAGCCCAGCTCCTTTGATGCAATCAGTTAGTACACGGAGTTGGTGTTTTGGTTGTTGTTTTTCGGAGCCATGACCTAATGATCCCATGTTCCAGCTACAGCCCCTCCTAGGGGCCTTCTGTCTGAAACGTCCGGACTGAATTCAGCAAAATTCCCGGAGCGAGACACTGTGTTCCCCCACCCTGGGAAGCCATCTGCTCCCCTCCACCAGCTCCTTCTGCGGGGCTTCGAGCTCGCCAGCCGGGCTGGAAAGCTCTCCTCCTCCTCGCTTGCCCCGGCTCTCCCCGGCCATCTTGCTAGCAGAAGGCTCGGGAACGCGGGCTGGCTGGATCTGGGGCGGTGATGGTGTCAGCCGGAGGCGGTTTCCAGGCAACTGTCGCGCCGTGGGACACGCGAGCCAAGAACATCGGGACACCGCGTTCCCAGCGCGCCGCCTGGGCGGGGACCGAGACACGCGCGGCAGGAGCCGGCACAGCACGGTGCGGAGAGGGATGGCAGGGATGGCCGCAGAGGAGGGGGTCTCCAGAATATTCCCCTCCTTCCCGCTGATGATCATACCCTCCCTGGCTGGGAGTGAGCATTTCCAAGCCGGCTGCCGGTGCATCGCGCGACAAGGAAGGACTGCATGATATATGGGATTTCACGTGCCTTCTGCATCCCTTGGAAGATCAAAGGGAAAAGAAACATTGTGCCAGGCTGTACCCAAGCCCTCAGACTTATTGCAGGTGGTCCTGTGCTTCTCTGTCCCTTCTCAAATACAAAACTCCACCCCTACAAGTCATGAACCATTTTTGTGCACACATCCCAGCTCTGTGTCTCTGGGCATCACCGAAAAAGTGAATTTCTTGTAAAAATAAATGCTCTTCCCTCCCACAAGTTGACAGTCCTCCCCAGCACTCGATGGGTCCCATTGCCCCTCCATGCTGATGCCCAAGGCAATATCCCCATCCTGCCTGCCTGTCTCCCATACCTGATTTAGAGGCCATGGGAATATCCCTGCCCCTGAAATTCACCTGCCTGGTAGCTCTTCTTTACACTGCCTGCCCAGCATTTCTCCTCACAGTGATGTCAATACTCACATCCCCTTTGTTTTATCCAGTTTGAGTGGTTTTTGAGAGGAGGCTTGAGTACAACTGATTTTCAATGGATGAAGGAGGGTGATAAAATTGATATGGCCGAGCAATGGGAAAAAAATTCTTCTGGATTCTGAGAGTGCAGCTATGATGAACATGGGGAATGGGGCTACATAGTTCTCAGCAGGATGTGTGCTGCAGAGGGGCAGAACCATTTTAATGCCCTATAATAATAATTTCCTTTAATAAGGAAATGTTCTGCAGCCCTGTGCAGGTGACAGCACAGAGAGGCAGGACAGTGGGGAGTCATCTGCAACCATTGCTGTCCCTGAGCCAGCCTTGCAGCTATTGATTTGCAACTTGCCCCATTCACTCTAACCTTGGCAGTGCCAGCTTGACCCTTATCAGTGCTGATAAACCCCACCACAACCTCCTGTCCCATCCTCGTGATGTCACACCGTGAGGTACCGTGGTGACAGATCATTCCTGCCACTCTGCCCTTACACCGGTTGCTCTTTTGCTGCGATGCTCTAAATCCAGGAAACCTCTCTCCTATTTTTGCACAGAGGCTGCAGCCACACCAACATTTTTAACCCTGTGTGGGCACCCACCCCTTGCTGAGTGTTTTGTGTGAGGAAGAATGCGGTGCCGGCTGCAAACACTTTTCCAGAGGAAATTTAAAACCAGCCTTCTCCTTCTTCTGCTCTTGGCCCTTCTCGTGCACCTGGTGATGGATTTTGCTCTCCCCATGGCCCACAGGCCCTGCAGCTGTGATATGAAAGCATCAAAAGCTGCAGGGGTCCCATCAGGCAGCCCCAGGCCAGCTGGCCTCAAAAAGCTGCGAATCCTTCAGGATTTCAGTGGAAGCAATGGCTCCTTGGAGAAAAGTTCCCAGCCACAGAGAGTGGAGCTGCACTTGAGGGCTGGAGAGCCAGGCGTCCAACAGCAACATGAAGAGGGGAATGCAGGATGGACCAAGGGATCAAAGCTGGCAGCACTCTTCGAGCATCCTCTTTACAACATCCCAGTCCCAGAGGTGACAGAGAAAGACAAGCTGTTTATCATCAACCCCATGGAGAAGTTCAGCCTGCACAGCAGTGGGAGTGACGAATGGTGAGGAGCAAGCTCAACCCTAGCTTGCATTTGGGAGATATGTAGGTTTGAGGGGACAAGCAGCAGGGAGCAAACATGTAGTTTCCTTTTGTAGATCAGCATCCTACCCCAGAGGGGCCCCCATTGCTAAGCATGCTCTTCTCATATCTCAAATCCTCTCCTAGCCCTGAATTTTTGAGCTGCTACCCAAAAGCTTGTAGCACACAGCAAAGCTAAAGGAGACTCTTGAATTATTAATTGTATTATGGATGTCTATTAGGTGATCTCCTCAGCTCCTTCCCTTCCCCAGTGCAGACTAGCCCTTAGTGTCTCTCTCTGTGTATGAGGAAGTCCCCACTCCAGATTTCTAATCAGTTTTATCCCCCTCTTTTGGTCTGCTGGAGATGCAAAGCCTGCAATGTAGGTTACCTCTAGCCATGAGACCATTCCTGTCCTGTATTTTGCAGGATATTGTCTGATCTCTTTAGGCTTGGCCGTATGGTGAGCTCACTGCTGATGGCTGTCTATTTTTATCTTTGGACTACTAACCTCTAATTAGAAGGGAAGATATTAAAAGCTTTTGCATTGTAACACATAGCAGCTTCCTTATGGAAAGCACACCTTCCAAAAGTGGTGTCTGCTGGAACTGGGAGAGAAAAAAAGCTGGCTTAAGAGCTGGTTTCCACAAATGGGCATTTGCCTTGTCTCTGAGGACTACCTATGGATAGCCTTGGGTCTGTTTTGATGAAATCAAGGCATAGCCTGATTTTCCTCAAGAGAGACATGGATTTGGATTATAGATGTGCTGGGCTATCTGTCCCATTGCAGTGGCAGTGTGTGCTAGCACAGATGTGGGGCAGATACCTCCAGGGGCTTCCTTGAATGCCAGCAAACTGCAAATTTGCAGGATGCACAGCAACTGGGATAGTGCTAACCCAAACTTATCCCCGTGGGGAAACCCACCCAAGGGGAATGCATTGTTGAGGATGAGAATTCAGGTCAGTGCTAGGGATGGCTGGGAAGCCTGTGCTTCTCCACCCTTGTTCTGTGTTCACATGTGTGTCCCCAGTAAGCACATGGAGGGATGTAGCAGACTGTACTCCAGGGAGCCAGTCCCTTAGGGAAAAACAATGAGATTATCTGTTCCAGCAGGGAAAGGAATGCATGGAAAAGAGAAGTAGGATCAATCCAGGGATTTTCCATGGGGGGGTGGAAGGAAGACATTGTCTCCCATCCAGCCATGCTGGTCTTCCTGGCCACTGACTCTGGGTGGGATCTGCCAGGTGCCAAGAGCCCCATGGAGGCATGGGGCAGGGGGTTCCACTACCATGAAACCTTGAACCCATCCAGGGCTTGCTTTGGGCTTTCTCCCCACCTCACCCTCCATGCACTGGCTCCCAGGAAGGGCCTGGGGACATGGGACCCATCCTGTCCCAACTAAAAGCTGTCATTATTGTTGGGGTGGTGGTGGCTGTCGGGCTGCAGGGTCAGCAGCAGTAAAGCCGAGACGCTCCTCCCGACAGGGAAGACGGCCTATGACACCTACCCCACCTGGCTCAAGTTCCACATCGGCATCAACCGCTATGAGCTGTACCCCCGCCGGGACCCCTTGCTGCCCACGCTCCTCCGGGATTTGGCCACGCAAAGGATCGTCAGCTCGGGTACCACCTCCCTGCCTGCACCCTGTCCACACCCCTGCCTTGCTGCCTGCTGCCTGCCTCTCTCATCCTCATGTGCCTCCTTTCAGTCCAGAAGTCTGGCGGGACCCAGCTCAAGCTCATCATGACGTTCCCAAACTATGGGCAGGCCCTCTTCAAGCCCATGAAGTGAGTAGAGCCTGGGACAACCGTATACCTCACCCATATGGTCCTGTTAGGTAGCCAGGAGTGGCCAGAGGGGACCATGGAGGGAGAAATGGAGAAATGCTTCATGTGCTGCCTCGCTTCAGCACCTCCATCCCAAAACTGAGGCGAGCAGAATGGTCCCGTTTCCCTTGCCTTCCCTGGTGGTGCTTGCTGCAAACTGGATGCAGCTTGTGATGGGGTAGTGACCTCCAGTGGTGGAAAGGAGAAGGTGGTCCATGAGGACCATCCAGGAGCCTCCAGTCCATGAAGGCTTCCTCACCCTTGAGTTGGAGGCAGGAGTTACATGAGAGCCTGGATAGAGCCATCCACATCAGGAAGTGACTGGAAGAGACTGGGTCTGGCTGTTTCTCCAGTGTCACCAGGGAATACAAGGTGGTGGTTTGGAACTAATCCCATGCTTGGAGTGACTCCATCCACGATGGTTGCCCCCACTCTCCCCTCTCCTTCCAGGCAGACCCGGGACCAGGAGACCCCCATTGATTTCTTCTACTTCTCAGACTTTGAGCGGCACAATGCAGAGATTGCAGCCTTCCACCTGGACAGGTGAGCAGAAGCTTTGCATCCAACCCTGCCCTCCCATACTGGCAAATCACCAGAGAAACTGCTCCTCTATCCCACCTTGCACTCCCTTTTGTGAAGCATACCTGTGTCTCCTGTCAGTTTCAATAACCCGCTGTTATTAAACCAGCTGAGGTCAGTAAGAAATGGTTCCAAGTTCTGTGTTTCAGGATCCTGGATTTCCGGCGAATCCCCCCAGTTTCTGGCCGTTTGGTCAATATAACAAAGGAAATTCGGGATATCACTACAGACAAGAAACTGGCCAAGACCTTCTTCACCTCCCCAGGTGAGCTTTCATGCTCTCTGTCCTCTCCTATGGCCACCTGGATGGAGCTCACCTGGAGCTGGCTGCTGCTGCCCTGGCTCCTCCCACACGCACTATCCCACTGGGGACTGCTCCAGCTCCCATGGGTACCCTGCCACAGGCTTTTGCTCCTCACAGCCTCCCTTGCCATTGCTTTGCTGGTGGCACATGGCCAGAGTGTATGGAGCATCCTCCCCCGGCTGCTTGCTGGACCACTCTACCTGGGGGTCACAGGCTCATTGCCTTCCTTCTTTGTCGACCTTTGCTTTGTCCTCATGGCCAGCGGGTAACGTCTGCTTCTACGGAGAGTGCTCCTACTACTGCTCCACCGAGCACGCCCTCTGCGGCAAACCGGACCGGCTGGAGGGCTCCATGGCTGCCCTGCTCCCTGACAAGACTCTGGCCAAGCGCCGCTCCTGGCGCAGCCCCTGGCGCCGCTCCTACCACAAGAGCAAGAAGGCTGAGTGAGACAGAGCATGGGGGGTGCAGGGACATGGGCCAGCAGAACCATGGGATGGGAGGGGGTTTCTCCACCGCCACTCTCATGGCCCCATTCCCTTCCCTGGCCTCTGCCACCAGGTGGGAGCTGAATCCCAACTACTGCGCTCAGGTGAGAGAGACACCACCCTACGACAGGGGCCATCGCCTCCTCGAGCTCATCGACATGACGATCCTCGATTTCCTCATGGGTGAGCCCCTCTGTGCCTGTGCTGGGGGCTGTGGAGGTCCCTCAGGACCAAGAGGCCCTGATGGCTCTGTGTCCCGTGGTACTATGCCCTGCAAGGTTTGCTGGCCAAACTGCTGTTCAGGCTGCAGTCAGCCGCAGTCTTACCCATAATGAGAGCACAGGGCTGTGCCACCAGGGCATTTCCCGGGCAGAAGTCAAAGATGAAGAGATTCCAGGGAGACCCCAGCTGAATACCCTGGACATGGGAAACACCTTCCAGCACTCTCTCACATGCAGCCCCTGCAGAGCCAGAGGTGGAGATGATGCTGCCCAGGGCTCTTGCTGCCTCTCCTATTCCTGCGCCGCTTCCTCCCTGCACTGTCCCCTCATCAGCATCTGACTGAGAGAGTTTCCCATCTCCTCATTCCTGACCACCCAGCCATGCCTTTGCCATTACTTCTGCTCCATTTGCCACTGTTGTCCCTGTGTGGGGTTGCTGGTATGAGAAGGGGCCTGGAGGCCATGGGGTCTCTGCTCAGTTCCCCTGCATGGCCATGGCCACCAGATGGACACCTTAAAGGTGCCTCCAACCCTTTTCCCCGGGCTCTGGCTTTCAGTCTCACACCAGGAGAGTGCTCTATGTCCCTGCTCCCATCTCCCAGCCCACAGCCTGATGGCAAAGTTTTTGGCCCACCACAGGCAACATGGACCGGCACCACTACGAGACCTTTGAGAAATTTGGGAATGACACTTTCCTGCTCCACCTGGACAACGGTCGCGGGTAAACTTGGGGAGTAGGGGGAGCAATCACAGCAAAGGGGTAGGGGGAGCCCTCCAGTCTTGCTGAAATGCCACCCTGACACATCCTTATGGGCTTCTCCCCACCCCCAGCTTCGGCACACACTCACGGGATGAACCATCCATCCTGGCCCCTCTCCAGCAATGCTGCAGGTAAGGGGCTGCCACCCACCCGGGTCTGCTTTTGGGGAGAGGCTCCTCCTATTGAGACATCTCCCTCCTCTTCTCTGGCAGCATCAAGAAGTCGACTTACCTGCGGCTGCAGCTGCTGGCCACCCAGCCCTACCGCCTGAGTGATGTGCTGCGTGAGGCGCTGGCCACAGATCCACTGGCCCCTGTCCTGGCTGAGCCCCACCTGCAGGCACTGGACCGTCGCCTGGGGAAGGTGCTGGTGGCGGTGGGACACTGCCTGGCTAGGGCAGCCCGCCAGGAAGAGGTGCTGGTGGATGATGTGGGGTCATGGGTATGATGGGGGACTGGCTACCCTGCTGGATTGGGCTGTTTTGCTGTGCTGCCAAGGATGATGTGGGATCGATGTGCAGCTCTGATTCTGTGCAGCACCAGCTTTTGGTGGTGTCAGAGCTGGTGGTGTGATGAACCAGGAAAGCAGGTTGTAAGGATAGCTGGGACAGGGAGGGAATTTAAATAAAAAGGTTGGCCTAGTGAAGAAGACATGAGCTGTGATCTTCCCCACTAAGGCTGCTTTCCCAGCCCTGGCCTGTCCTTACGTGCCTGGACGTGTCACTTCAGCCCTCCAAAGCCTTTTAGGAAAGGATAGGGATTTTTCCTGCCTTTCCCCAGAAAGAGCTGCCAAACTGGAACAGCTGGCAATCTCCTTCTGCCCCACCCCCACCCTCATCACGGTGAAGCCCTGGTGACCCCCAAAAAGAGAGCTGAGACTCCCCACTGTTGTTGTGGGGAAAATGAGGCAGAAGCTCCCAGCTATACACCACTTACCTTTGTCCCAGTCTTCCCACGCCCACTCAAAAATTCCCATGGCTCTAAGATCACTACCTCCTCCACAAGACCAGGGATGCAGCAAGGACAAACCCCACTCCCCTCAGAACATCTTCCTAAATCCCCCAGGAACCGCCACTGACTCCTTTCACACCCGAAAAAGTGGCTCCTAAGAAGGGGAAGGATTGACCTGGGGCTGTGCACCCTACTTAGTGCCTGGTGGCTCAGCTTATCCCCTGAGCCTCCTGGGGGGGTTAATCCACACAGGGTTAGGTCAGCTGGAGCAGGTGCCATTGTAACAGCCACTGCCAGTGTACCCAGGTCGGGACACGGGATTGCCATCTGCATGGTGAGAGATAAAGGTGCCACTGGGGAGGGGAGATGTCCTCTGTCCCAGCCAGACACTTGCAAAGGGATGGGAAGCCACGGGAAAGGGTGAAAAAGGGCAGCTGGCACAGTGGGAGATGGAGCTGGAAAAGCTAGGCAGAGATTTTGGCTGGAACAAAAAATGGGCTCAAAAGGAAGAAAAAAAAAAAGAAAAGGGAGACAAAGAGGATCTGTCTGTGTTACACAACGGGGCTGGGGACGCTGAATCGGGGTTTGTTGCAGTGTGCCCCCCCGATGCTGACAGCACGTCCTCCTGCCGCTGCCCTGGCTTGTGCCACAGAGCCCAGCACACGGAGGAAAAGGTTTCAGGGCTGCTTTGCAATAGGTTCCTTCCCTTCTGCCAGCTTCGTATTTTTTAAACTCTTTATATAAATACCCTTTTGCTCCGTACTCAAAGCCAGGGGGACCATTCATGCACTGTGCCCCACAGACATAGCTTAAAAACCGCGTCCAGACACAGGTGGCCAGTTGCCCTGACTCTCAGAGCTCCCCCAGGCAAATCTTTTTCCGAGGCGCTGTCAGATTTAAAAACGCGGGGTGTGGGAGGGTGGCTGTTTTTTCAGGCCGGTGAGTTTGCACAAGGTCCCAGCTGTGCCGCAGCGGTTCAAGGTCCCAA
>VXBI01010170.1:327547-358035 GCA_013397375.1 Toxostoma redivivum | reverse complement strand
ATGTGTCGGGCCGGGGGCGCGGAGAGGCCGAGGGTAGCCGGTTCGCGGAGGGGAAAGGAGACGAGGGGGTTTATCGGAGACCCCTGTACGGGGAGGGAGGCGGCTCCATCCCGGGACACCCCACGGCCGCCTGGTCGGGACGGCGTGCGGTGTGGGCCGGGACCCCTGCCGCAGGGGTGGGGACCACAGGGTCCCCGCGGGTGGGATCCCGCTGGGTGCGTCCCTCCAGGGACCTGCCACTGACACTGCCCTCTCTCCGCCGGCCTCTCCCACCCCCAGGTGAGCCGAAACCCCCCTCCTGCTGCCGCCATGTCCCGCCGCAGCCAGCGCCTTGTCACCAGCCGCTATTACCCCGGGGACGATGATGCCACGACCAGCAGCAGCAGCACATCTCTGCTGGGTGGGACACAGCTCCCCTTCAAGGAGACCACCGGCAGGTCAGTGGGGGCACGAGTGGGGGGTTCCCCTGCCCAAATCTGACAGGGGCGGGGCATTCCATCCCGCACCAGGGACCGGGCACCTTCCTGGGTGGGGTGTGGGGATAGCTTGCAGAAGGGAGCATGACGGGGAGCCCAACGCATTCCGGCATGGCCGCCTTGGCGCTGGCTGTGCCCCGGCTCCAGCCAGAGCACCGCGCTCCCTGCCCAGGCACCGCTGCGTCCCTACGGGCCCGGCACTGGAGCCTTCCGTGGGTGGCCGGGTGCCAGCTCCCAGCTGCAGCTGGATGGCGAGAGGGAGGAGAGAGAGAGAGGGAGGAGGGAGGTGCGTGCAAGTGCCGGAAAACCGCAGCGGTGCGAGCGGAAGCGATGCCCGGGACGGGCGGGAGGCCTCCGCTAAGCAAAGGTTGCAGCTTCCGAAAGCTGCCGCCATCCGGTGTGGAGGGAAGTGATGCTAGTTGAGGGATTGGAGTGAATTCCCCAGTTCCTCTCATAGGTGCACTGTACCCTCCTTTCCCCCCGCCACGCTGTAACCACACGTTTGATGAACCTGTTCTCGCCTCCCGCAGGACTATCAGGAGGAAATCAAGTAGCACAAAGCGCCTCTCTCCGGCCCCCAGCACCCAAACCTCCTACTATAGCGAGTCCATGATGAGCGAGTCCTACCTGGGGGACAGCCGCGGCCTTGCTGCCCTGGGTAGCTCCATGCTGGATGATGACCTGGACAGCAGCACGTACTGGGGTGAGCCCTCTCACTCTCCTAGGGCAGCTGGGGACCTCCCTGGACACTGGAGACTGTTGGGCCACCTGCCCAGCCTGGCTGACTGGGTTGCCCCTTGTGGAAGTGATGGTTGGTGATTTCTCAGTTTAACTCTGTGTTTTGGGGGCAGGTGGAGAGCTCTCCACTAGGAGAAGAAGAGGCACAGGAGACACCGAGTCCAGTAAGATCAATGGGGTGCTAGAGAGCAAGACATACGACACCTACACATCTTCATCTGGGTACTCCTCAGAGGACGACTATGCCGGTAGGGATGCACTAGTCTGTCTGCAGTGGCAGGAATGCAGGGGAGGCACCCCCAGGGGGACCAGCCAGGGTCTGGCTGTACCCAGTGTGCTGCTAGTCCCTGCTAGATGGAATGCACTGGGATGCTGTCTGTATTGGTGACCTGCTGCTTCCTTTCCAGGTCACTGTTATTCAGGCCAGAGTAGCTCTGGGTCAGGTCTAAGAACTGCAGCGTCTCGGATGGGCTCCTTCCTCTGGCAAGTGTTCACCTCCCCAGGTGAGTGGAGGGCTGGCAGGGCATTTCTAGCGGCAATGTTCTTGCCAGTCAGCATCTCTACTCTCTGGGTGCTGTGTGTGCTATTACCTGTTTGGGTGGAGGGGTTTTATCCCCTTGTGGTGCCACCCTTAGGCATGGAGGGGACACCTCTGCCAGGACCCCTCCTGAGGCTTGTTTTTTCTCCTGGCAGTTCGGTTCATGGGGTGGCTGTTCTCAGGGCTGGCAGGAGCCTGGCGCCGCCTCACTGGCACAGCTTCCCACCTGGACAGCGTCCCTTTCTCCAGGTGAGTGTACTGGGGGGGGACACCAGGATGGGGGAAGCGTGGGAAAAACCTGCAGGACCCCAGAAAGGGTCCTGCGCACATTTGGGGTGGTGGGTGTCTTGTCATCTTTGCTTTCCCTCTGGCCCCCATCCAAAGGTGATGGAAGGTGGCTGCAGTCCTACAGGCACCTCTTTCTTCTCTACGCTCCAGGCGCTACCCACGTCTGAAGAGGTCCCTGTTGCTGCTGCTGCTGCTCCTGTTCCTCACTGCTGCTGCCTATGGTGAGCCAGCCTCCCTTGATGTGCTGCCCTGAGATATGGGGCAATGCAGAGCATCCCATTGCCATAGCTGGGGGATGGGATGGCCTGGAGATCAGTGCTCATGGCTTCTGGTAACGTAGTCCAGTGTCTCCTGGTAATCCTTGGAGGTGCTGATGGCTGAGCCTCTGTATGTCCACCCTGCCCACTACTGTGCGCCATTACCAGCCTGTGGTTTTGACCATCTTGTCCTTCTGTGCCCAGGAGCTTGGTACTTCTATCCATATGGACTGTCAACACTCAGCCTGCCTTCCTTCCCATGGTGGGGAGCTGGAAAGCTTTCCTCCTCCTCTGATGTTCCTGGGGTAGGGGACCTGACCACACTGGACCAGGTAAGCTTCAGCAAAGGCATGGTGGTGACCCAGCTGGGGTGAGTGCCTTACAGGGAGAGCTGGGATGGTGTGATCCATGGCTGAACAATTGCTTCCAGAGTGTAAGGAATGGTGGAGAATGGGACAGATGATGGTTCCACACTGGCTTCCCCAGCTTGTAGCCATCTCACTCTTGAGGTGTCCCTGGGATGGAGCAGGGGAAGCATCTGCCTTCTCCTCGGAGGCAACAGATGAATAAGATGCCACTGGCTCTGGGGAATGGGTGGTCAGGCTCCCCTTTCACAGGGGTCCTGTGGAGCCGGCATTTCCCTGGGGGGCTGCATCACACCCTGTTTTTGTTGCTGCAGGGGGGACACCGACTCCTGGCTCGCTTCCAGTCCCTGGAGAAGCGCTTTGAGGCACTGCAGGCTGAGCTGTCACAGTGGGAGCTGCGTCGTGGAGCAGCAGCAATGACAGCAGGGGGAGAACCACCCCCAGGAGACATCCTTGCACTGCTGGAGGGGCTGGTGAGCCGCCGGGATGCGGGGCTGAAGGAGCGTCTCCGCACTGACATGGCCAACCACCTCCAGGTGAGTGACACGGGAAATGCAGGGGTGTGCAGGGGGGTGTGCAGGGCCAGGCTCTGATATTCCACCCTGTTCATCATCCTTCAGGGGGAGCTGGATGCTCTCCGAGCCCAGGTGCAGAGGGATGTAGATGGGCGCCTGGGCAAGATGGCACAAGCTTCCCAGGTAAGTGGACAAGCATGTGGTGGTACCTGGACAGGACACCCTCACCACTGGTGTCACGAGTCTCACCCCTTCCCCCTTTCCTGGTAGGAGATGGAAGCGCGCTTGCTGGAGCTGAACTCGGAGTGGCAGAGGTAACACTGGCTGTGGGGCAAGGCCGTTGCTCTGTTAGGGGCAGGCAGGTAGCTGGGTGAATTCCCCTCAGCCAGGCTTAGGAGGGGTCTTCAGGCCTGGTTTGGGACAAAGGAGAGATCAAGAGGCATAGTGTGGGGGGGAAAGGAAGGAAGGATACATGTGTGAGTGTCTGTGAGAGCCAGCACTGCGCCCTTCTGGCCAAAAAAGTAAGTGGTATCCTAGGGTGTATTAGCAAGGGCATTGTCAGTAGGTTGAGGGGGGTGATCTTGTCTCTTTACCCAGCCCTAGTGAGGCCACTTCTGGAGTGCTCTGTCCAGTTCTGGACTCCTCAGTAGTACAAGGGAGAGACAGGGAGCTTCTGGAGCAGGTCCAGCAGAGGGCTGCAGAGATGATAAAAGGACTGGAGAATCTCTCTTAGGAGGAAAGGCTGAAGGAGTTGGGCCTGTTCAGCCTTGAAAAGGGACAACTGAGAGGGAACCTCATCAGTGTCAGTGGCTGAAGGGAGAGTGACAAGAAGTTGGAGCCAGACTCTTCTCAGTGATGCCCAAGCAATAAGATAAGAGGTATGAGGAAGAACTTGCAGTGACCACACACTGGAACAGATTGCCCAGAGAGGTTGTGGAGTCTCCCTCACTGGAGATAGTTCAGAACTGTCTGGTTGCAATCCTGTGCCATGTGCTCTGGGATGACCCTGCTAGAGCAGGGAGGTTGGACCAAATGCCCCCTGTGGTCTATTCCAGCCTGACCCATTCTGTGGCTGGCAGCAGGGCTCCAAGAGTAATGGCAGCAAATGACCTTTGCCACTGTCATTTTACATGACTGTGAATGTGGTCCTTCAGCTGAGGATGCTTTCCCATGAGATGCAGTAGAAGAGGTCACTGCCACTGGAATTGAAACTGGGTCTGGAGATGGGGTTGAGCGTAGGTGATGTGGGATGAACCTCTTTCTCCAGTTTGCAGAGGGGTACTGGGCCTATTGGCATGGGGTTTTGTTACCTTTGTCTCGGCACAGCTTGGTGCAGGAGAACCTGCGAGGGACCTTCCAGCAGGAGCTGGGCAAGCTGGAGCAGGAGGTGGCAGTGCTGAGGAGGGAGCTGGCAAGCCTCAAGTCAGACCAGGAGGTGATGGGGAAGCATGTGGAGGGGATACTGGAGCAGCTGAAGACAGTGCGGGCTGATGTGAGTCCCTGGTCCCCAGCCTGTGGCAGAAAGGCAAGCAGGGGTCCCTGCTCCAGGGCTGAGATCTGTCTGCACCGTTCCAGGTGGAAGCACAGTTCCCAGTGTGGATGAATAGGTTCCTGTCGCAGTCCCAGAAGGATAGTGCTGCTGCCTTCATCCTCCAGCGGGAAAACTTGCAAGCAGAGCTCCAGGCTCTGGAGCACAAGATCCTTGCAAAAGTCCTGGAGGACCGGAGACTGTCAGCACGGGATGCCCAGGCTGGGATTGGAGTGGCCCTGAGGCAAGGAGGGACTGCAGGAGTGACTGAGGAGGTGAGGACTGGCCTGAGCCCCAGGGACATGAGATGACCACAGGTGTGGGTATGGGGACTGTGCCCCACTTTGTGTGTGCAGAGGGCTGGCATGTGTGCCTGGCAGATGGCAGAGGCATTGGGATAGCCCCTACAGCTGGGATATTGATCCTGGGCTCACAGGATGCAAGAGCACCCTTGAAACTCCTTCTCTACCGCTCCCTGCTCAGTTTGTGCCTGCTCTGTGCTCTGGAAAGGGTCACACGTGGTAATACCTGCAACCCTGCAAGGCTCTTACTGTCTTAAAATCTAAGCTTCTGCTTGTGCACCCTTCACCCAGAGTGTGGGACAGGTGCCAACAGGGCTTCCATGGGTGGAGCATCTTGTTTATCCTCATTCTTCAGCAGCGCTGCTGATTTGTTTGGTGCGAAGCATTTCAGCAGAATGACACCGGGGGGGGGAAAATGAGCCTGCTTGCTTTGGAAAGAGTTGCTGGCAATTTCCTGTGGAGGTAGTGGAGGGAGGGATCAAGCTGGGATTAGCAGTCCCCATAGTCTGTGCAAACTTTGTGCAGTCTGTAAAGTTAAGACCCAAAGTGGTGCTGCAGGGTCCTAGCTCCTTAGGCTGGGTTTGGCTCCAGATGGATGCTCCATCCATCTCCTCCTTTTCTGGATGAGGTGAGCTCCCATCAATCCCGTGGGGCAGGGCAGGAGGGACCAGCAGATGATTCTGGGTGGTCTGTCAGGCTGTGTCTGGTGGTAGCTCTCCTCCCTCTGGGCCAGCCCCTCTTGGGCACAGGCAAGTGCAGAGTGCCTGGGTGCTGCCCCTTCACTGCACAGCTCCTCTCCCCTGGGGGTATTTTTAGTAATCTCTAACGAGGCTTCCCAGCCGAATGCATGTCCTCTCATTTTTGCCATGGTGATTCATCCCCTGGCTGTTCTATCCCCTGGCTGTTTTGCGGGATGGTCCTTGCACCCTCTGTCCCTGCAGGGGCAGGCGGGTGGGGAGCGGGATGCCTGCCCCAGTTTGTCACTCTTCTGTGCCCTCTGCTCCCGCTGCAGCAAGTGCATCTCATCGTGGGCCAGGCCCTGAAGCGCTACAGTGAAGACCGTGTGGGGATGGTTGACTATGCCCTCGAGTCAGCAGGTAGGTGGTTGGGGTGAGCCCTGGGGAGGTGACCACGGGGTGCTGGCATGCAGCTCACCTGCTGCCATCCCCTCTCATGCCAGGGGCCAGTGTGATCAACACTCGCTGCTCAGAGACCTACGAGACACGGACAGCGCTGCTGAGCTTGTTTGGCATCCCCCTGTGGTACCACTCGCAGTCCCCCCGTGTCATCCTGCAGGTGGGCGCTGAGTGGGAGGACTGGGCTGGTTCTCATGGGGCTTTTATTGGCCTTTGACTGTTGCTCCAAGCCAGCAGCCAGGCTGGTGGGAGAAAAATTGTTATGATGATGGTAACATTGCTGGCGTTTCACTTCCATGCTCATAGCCAGATGTCAACCCTGGGAACTGCTGGGCATTTCGTGGCTCACAGGGCTTTGCTGTCATCCGCCTCTCTGGCATTATCCGCCCCACAGCCGTGACACTGGAGCACATCCCAAAAGCCCTCTCACCACAGGGGACCATCCCCAGTGCCCCCAAGGACTTCGCTGTCTATGTGAGTGCCCTCGCCCAGACCTTTGTGGGGGGGAACACAGTGGGAGGGTGCTGGAAGGGATGGCTACCAAACCCCATACCTGGCTGTAGGATGCTCTGGGGGAGTTGGTCTTACCTTGAAGAAGAGGAATAATTAATACTAGTAGGGAAAGGGGCAGCACCGGGTTTCAGAAAGAGTTTGGGGGGACACAGGGACAAAGGGGCTTGAGTAGATGTAACTTTTGGTCTTCCCCCACTTCATCCTTCCCACTCGTCCCTTTTCCCATTTGTCTGTTTTGTCCTGGAAGAGCAGGAGCAGGGGCCAAGCACACTTGTGTCTCCCTCTCCGTCTTCTGCCCTGGATGTGTGCATGACCTCTGGTCTCCCTCTCTGATGACCCCGATTCTCCCTTTCTGCCTCCCTGCCCTTCCTTAGGGCTTGAAAGAAGAAGGAGAGGAGGAGGGCCTTCTCCTTGGACAGTTCACCTATGACCACAATGGCGACCCCATCCAAACATTTTACTTGGAGGTAAATGCTTTGCCCCTGGAGCACCTGACCCCAGAGAAAAAAATGGGGCCTCTGGGGTCTCTGAGCCTTAGAGAGCCTACAGGGTCTCGGGTTTTTCTTTTCCCTCCTCCCCAAGGGTGACTCCGTGGGCACATACCAGCTGGTGGAGCTGCGGGTGCTGAGCAATTGGGGCCACCCCGAGTACACCTGCATCTACCGCTTCCGTGTGCACGGGGAGCCGGCGCACTGACCCTGGCCCTGCGGGATGAGGATGCTGCCAGGCTGACAGCAGGAGGGGATGCGTCTGCTTCACACCTAGAAATCCTGGCATGTGCCAGCAGCTGCCCCAGGAAGCTGCTCCCCTGAGGGGAGCAGAGGAGCTGGTGTTGAAGGGGTGAGGCTTTCACTCTTCCAAGGACCGGGGTGGTGAGGCTAGAGCATCCCACGTGGGTCCTAGCGCAGCCTGGCTTGTTTTCAGTGCATATGGGACATTTTAACTTTTTAAGCTAACTTCGTATCGGGTTTGCGCTGCCCCTCTTCCCTGTTGCCCCGTTCCTTTCCAGCGTGGCCAGGGCTTGGGAAGGGAGTGTGTCATTTTGTCATGTGCTTCATGCAAGCTTGGGTGCAGGAAATCAGTGTGTGGGACTGTGGTGCCTGACTCGGTGCTGCCGGAATAGATGGGAGCCACCAGTTGTGGCCACCAAGTCCCCTCCACACAAGGTCACTTCTCTTGCCTTGGTGTTGGTTTGGGTAGAGATCTCCAGCCCTCCAATGCTGGGCTGGCAGAGAGGAAATAAGACAGTATTAATGAAGTATTAACATAAAACTAATGGTTTGAGGCAGCAGGAGGAGAGGAGTGTGGCACGTGTTGGTGGCAGAGCCCACCTCGGTGCTGCTATCCATCCTCTCAAGCCCTCCTGCTGCCGGTAGCTGAGTTGGTGATGGTGTTGGCCTCCCTGGCTGGCTGCCTCCCCAGTGTTAAGCTTGATGATGCTATTGAAAATTCCTGTTGCCTGCTTTTCCTCTGGGGTTTGTTCTGATTTTTTTTTAAGAGGGGTGGGGAGGGGAGCTATTTTCCAGTTGGGGTGTTGGGGTTGGTTTTTTGGTGTGGGGGGGTGGGTTTGTAGTAACAAAGGGAAAAAAGACTTTTTTCATGCAATTTGTACTTAACCAGAGAAGGTTACATGGTGCCAGTTGGATGAGTGGCTTAGATGTGGAGACGGCTAGAACTTTGTTTAGTAGGAGAATAGCACACATAGTAGGATAAGCTAGAATAAGATGAGCAGGGTTGTTTAAAATACAGGCCTCATGTTATTGGTGGCTTGGTAACTGGGCTTGGAAGCTGGGGTCCTCTCTGCACTGCTGCTGGTGGGGTGCTGGAGGTATTCCCTGCCCTCCTTGCTCTGGATGTCCTCTGAGACTGCAATGTGTGGCTGTGGCCTCTTGCCCATGGCTGCATCTGTATATACTTGACTGTTAGCAGCAAGTGGGAGCTGCTGCCCCAGGGCTCTGCAGGGTTCGTGGGGGGGAGATGGGGCAATCGCCAGGGCTTGCAGGTGCCAGCATGCAGAGCCACCCCCTGCCTGCAGGGCTCCCTCAGCTCCGGTCCTCCATGGCAGATGGCTGGTGCAGGCTGACCTCCTTTCTCTTGGAAGGGCTCCCTTTTCCTCCTACCTCTCCTCACTGGCATTGCACTGTTCTCTGAGCCCTGGCTGTGGGAGGACTGGGCTGGAGCAGGAAGGGGAGTTCTGCCTGCAGTGGGCATGTAAATCTTGCCTGTACTCTGGTGGTCTCTGCTTGAAGCACTGTAGGCATAGAGGAGGAGGAGGGGCTGAAGAAGTGTCTCCTTTCAGCATCCCCTGATGGGCATCAGGCAGAGCTGCTGAGCCTTGACTCCTTCTGTGCCAGCCTAGGAGGCAGCACATCCCTTCTGAAGGGGTCTCCTTGCTCCAAGCAGGGGAAGTGAGCCCAGAGGGCACAGTCCTGTCTCCAACAGGTTAAAATTACCCTGTGGAGCCTTCTGCAGAGCTGGGAGGCCCTGCTGCAGGGAGAAAGCTGACCTGGAGCCAGAGCCAGGGACTATAAATTCTCTCCTATATTGAGCATAGTCTTAATTCTTGGCATCTGCAGCCAAAGTTATTTTAAACTTGTCTACAGCTGCCCGCTTGCCTTGGAGTCATGTCCGTGAGGGCACTGAGCACATGGAGCTGTGCTTTTATGAATGCCTAGACCTGTTCTGGGCTCGGCAGACCGGCTCCTGTATTTATTTAAATCATAGAGAGCAGAGATGAAGCTCTCCCTTTTTCTCACCTTTCTCTGGCTGCTGGAGCAGAGCTACAACCATAAGCCTGGGAAAACCCCTTTTTCTT
Source organism: Toxostoma redivivum (assembly GCA_013397375.1). Taxonomy (NCBI): domain Eukaryota; kingdom Metazoa; phylum Chordata; class Aves; order Passeriformes; family Mimidae; genus Toxostoma; species Toxostoma redivivum. The sequence goes on along the minus strand of VXBI01010170.1, from coordinate 348,564 downwards.
ACGTTCCTTCTGGCTCCCTGGTCTGTGGCTTGGATGGTAAGGACAGACAAGGTCTTTGCCCAAGAAAAAATGATTTTGTGGTAAGTCAGGCATGCTGGTGAGAGGCAGGAAAGGTGATCTCTTCCCCTGAAAATGTAGCAGTGGGATCTCTGCTCCTTCCATGTGGGTGTTAACTGCTGTGTCTGGGTTAGGGAGCATTTGGCTTTACAGTGCAAGCTTGCCCTGTCCTTTGGACATGAAAATCTTTGCTGTACTAAGTAAAACTCTCTGGAGCTACCAGTGAGAGCTCATCCTGGGGCTTCATGCTCTTTCCTAGCTGGTTTTAGAGGCCTCACTATGCCATCTGTTTGAGGATCCCCAGGAACATATGCTGAGGCTACATGTGGGTTTTCAGTCCCCAAATTCAGCATCAGTGCTGGGCTGCAGCCCAAGCACCTGCATTGAGTGCCCAGAGCTGCTGGCTCTTGAGACTGTGGCTTGCAGCATTTCTGCAGCACTTCCCAGAGCTGCAAAAGAAGGCACAGAAAACTGTTGCTTCGGCATGTGCTTCTCTGCCCAGGGGTACTTAATCCTAGAGCTGATGCTGAAGATGAGCCTGGTGAGACAGGAGAAATGCAGAAGAGCTGTGGGAGCAGATTTCTCTTATTTACTCAATTTCCCTCCTCTCTTCTCCCTCCTTCTCAGTTTGCCCTACACATGTGTTATGGAGTAGCCCTGCAGAAACAGATGGTTACAGACAGGAGTTTGTGTTTGATGCTGTAGCCTGTTGCAAATGCTGCACTGTTTTGTTCCTTTTATTTTTTAATCAACAGATTGTAATTTATGCCTATGCAAGAAAAAAGAAAAAGACCAAGACATAAATTATATCAAAACTGCCCAGAGTGATTTGGATGTTTTGTAACTGAACTTGCTGTTGGGAATGATGCACAGCTAGTAGATATACAAAGCTATTATTGGGGCTCTTCTATGTAGTTTTACAGCAAATCCTTATTTTCCAGCCCGATGTACTAAGCTGAAACAATGCTGAAAACAAGAGTTACTCCTAAAAATTCCAATTCCTTGGGACTAAAAACTTCTAGTAGACTTAAGTCTGTGATATCCTGGCTGTCCTTATTCTCCAGTCACCTCCCAAGCCTTCCCATCCTCTGCCTTACCATGAGTAGAGCTCATCTTGGCCCCAAGGAGCAGCAAGTGAGGCTGGGTTAGCAGGGACAAAGCCTGACACAAAGGCCATTTCAGGGTATCTGTATGCTTCTCTTTTCCTTCACGTGGGCTGTTAACTACTCATCAGCTACAAAGCAAGCAGAAAGGAAATACTTAATTTTCCTTAATATGAGGAGGTTAACTTAGTGCATAAAAAAAGCTGAAAAATGGGAAATTGAACTGGCTTGAGGAGCTTGGAGGAAGGCTTATGCTGAGGAATACCCATGCAGCTCCTCCCTGAAGACCAGGCTAGGGCCAGGATTGCTCTCTGCTGACCCTGGACCAGCCCTTTCCAGGAGGAAAAGGGCTGTGTGGGCCTCAGTTCCAGATACCTGTGAAAGGGCTGTGCAGAGCAGAAAAAGCCTTTGTGAGCCTCTGAGAGTAATCCAGGAGGCAGAAAAAGGCTCCTTGCAAACCCTGGAGAGTCCCACTGTATTTGCAAACAGGTGAGGTACATGTCCCAGGGAGCACAGTATGAAGGCACTGCAAGTGCTGTGCTAATGCTGCACCCTTTCTCTATGGGAGTGATTTGCTTCTCGCACACATCTCACACAGCACAGCTCACACCATGCCCATGTTCTCATTTTACCACTCTGCCACCGAGGTGCACTTCATTTTGGCCAGAGTAAAAACTGTCAGGGCTGTGGAGAGGCTCAGCAGCAGCTCTCCCGTGCTGTGCCATGCCCTGCCATCACTATGAGCACAGCCTCATCTTGTAGCCAGCAAAGGAACCTGGTGCCAGGCAAACATGCTTCCTCTGGATTTCAGCTTGGTTTTCCAGAGCGACAGAAATCAAGAAGACACACTTTTACTTGGAACAACTTTTTTAAAATTTATTTTATAGATCACACCGGCCTGAGTGATCTGTAAATGCTGGTCACAAAAGAGAGATCACACCACCTCCTTTGCACAAAGTGAACCTTCTTTCAGTCTCGGCAGTCTCCTTCATTTGGAGCACAAGGAATGGAGAAAGAGAAAACCGCCTGGAGCTCCCTGCTCCCCTCAGAAGCAGAGGGCAGTAAAATCAGATGCAGTTTGATGCTGCTACAGGGCCAGAAGACAAACAAGCCAGGCCCTTGTGCCCTGCTTTAGCCACACCTCACACCCCCTCACAATGCGGGTGCTATTAGTGTTGTAGCCGCCTATAGTTCCTCCCTCGCCAGGAGAGTGCTGGTATTTAGGCACATAGCTTGGAAAAGGACTGTCTGACCTCCCCCTTCCCCCCACTGCAGTCTCTAAGGCAAAGGACCCTCGTCTCCAAACCACTTTTCTTGCCTCTCCCGTGCCGTTTAATGCTCTTGGAGTGCTGGTGTTGGCAGCGGGAGATGCGCTCTGCCACTCAGCCGGACTGGAAGCCTACCCCAAGTCACAAGGTGAACTGGAATGAACTCCACACAGGTGACACAGAGTGAGGAACAGGAACAACCTGCTAAGGAGGGACAGAAACTTTGCAGTCTCTCTCTAATTAAAATAAAAGTCCTTCATTGGAGGAGGAAGCCCTCAGAGAAACCAAGCCTGACCACGCCTGCTGGGGAGAGCCGTGATTTACTGAGGATGCCACCTCCTCCTCAAAATGCTACCACGCTCCCAGAGCTCACCACAAGCTGGCAGAGGATAATTTCTGTCCTCACCGGAGCCAAGCGAGGAGGCAGGGTTACAAGAAAAGAGATCAAAATAAGCAGGGATCAATCACTTGAAAAACTCATTAAATGGTTAAAAAAACCATTCCAGCAGTAATTTGTAAACTGTCCTTGCAGGGCTTTCTTGGAGAAGCCAGAATTTCTCATTAAGGAAGATAAAATCTTGAAAAACAAAAACAAAAACAAAAAAAACCCAATGGAAGTCAGAAAAATTACCATGTACTTCCAACCTTGAAAGCAATTCTACAAATTTGGTACCAATTTGTCACTGCCCTCTTTGGCCAAGAGGAGAGAAGACAAATCCTACCTCTGCCATGGCAAAGTTTGGCCAGTGAGTTCCAAAAAAGTTTTGGAAATCTTAGAGTAAACAAAATCAAAGGGAAGTCATGTTAGCCTGGTGTCTCTGTTCCAAAGGTATCTTGCCACCTGTGACCTCTGTCCATTGAGGTGAGGAAGCTTTCTCTGGCTCAAGGGATGGACTGAGTGCTCCTGCAATGTTAATACTGTCAGTGGAGCTGCTGCAGCCTTGAGAGGCAGGTTAGATTTGCTCCAATGTGTACTGAACAAACACTAGGAAAAGCAGCACGATGGGAAGGGGAACGGGGTGGGTAAATGTCTGCCCATTTAACTCTGTCACTAAGTAAAATTTTAAGTGCTTTCAACATTATTTGAGGATATTTGAGCATAGGATCCCTGAACTTAACATCAACAACTGCTTTCCAATTTGTTTCCCTCTGAGATCTCCAACTAAGGAACTTTCTCACCATCTCCTTCAAATTTCAGCCATTACAGCATTAAATTAAATCCACTTAGAAATTGTTTAAGAGGGAGGGAATCCAAAACATATTTGGCACAAGGCCACAGTGGTGATGAAATGGTGTTCCATGGAGCCATCCTAAACAACCTGTTTTAACCTTTGCAAGTCTGAAACTTCAGGCATCTGATAACCCCTGGATCTGAGACAGCAAATAGGGGAGAGCAGCAAGTCCTGTGGGCAGAAAAGGGTGAGGGAGGAGGGAGGCAACTAACTGGCTCTTTGCAGCTCTATCCAGACTCCCCTCTCATCTTCATGCACACAAAATATAATAAAAACTAATAAGAATAAAAACTAAGCCCATGATGTACAAAAATGTGTCGACAGGGGGAGGAGGAAGGTGTCAGTTACTCAGTTCTCTGTCTTATCACCTTCATTAGCTTATAAATTATGCTCCTCTCCATTGCTTCCTGCAGGGAGGAGGGACGATTCTTCTGCAGCCAATCAGCTGGGATGGGTTTTGGTTTAAGCTGCTCTGGATCTTTTGGATAAGAAATGAAGGGAAGGGGAGGAATTCCTCAGAGAGAGGAGGAATAAGAAATTCAGCAGCCACTGGCAGGAGTCACACAGGCTCCCTGAGATTTCACTTTATGGCGCTGACCCCCACGTCGACGTCCTCCTCCTCCGACTTTTGACTGAAAAAAAAGACAGGCTTTAGTACAAAGCAGTCTCTCAGTGGGGATAGCAACACAGCAGGAATTCAGATGGATCACCCACACATTCAGATAGTGGCAGGGCAGTTGTGACTGATCAGCTTTCTACCACTGCAGGAAGGAGGTAAGGCAGGAGGGACACAGACACACCATAAGGGAAGGAGGAGAGACAGATGCACCATGAAGTTTTGCCCTTCAAGCTGGCAAGACTGATTTCCCAAGTTTCTAAATGCTTTCCTCCCGTGAGAGCCAGCAGATGCCATGGGATTCAGCACACAGGAAATCAAGGCCTCAGGCTCGCTTGACTTTGTGCAGAATTGAAGGAGAGCCCCCCCACCCCTTACCATGGCTCTCAGGCTCACCTGACTCTTTTCCCAACCTCAGCAAACCCACTGTTTCTCTCTGAGAGCAGCCAAATACCTTATTGCCCTCACGGACGTGGGGCTCTTCATCCAGTGCAGGCTGAGGGGACGCAGCAAGGAGAGAGAGGAAGACATAAGCAAGAACAAAAGCAACCCAGAGTCTCAGGGGCAGGGATGAAACAAAGAGCAAGCTGGGACCACTACTTACAACCACAGTGACACTACAAAAAGACAAGGATGAGATGGAGAAGTGGTGTGAAGCCCCAGGCACAAGCAGAGGGAGAGAACCCCTGCCAGGGCCCTGCTTTGATGAGCTGTCTGGCTCAAGAGGGTGAGATTTGACCATGGCAACTAATATAGCTAGAAATAAGAAGGGGAACACCCTATCACTTGACAGAGTCAGTTCCTGAACCCTTCCCTTCCTGAGGACGTACCCTACAAGGAGAAGACCTTTCTTCTATAAGTAATAAAACTAATTAGTAGGCTCTCAAAGCCTGCAGTGAGAATTGAGTTTCCATTCCTTTCAGGCCAGAAAGACTTGATATCCTCCATGGACAAGCTGAACTGAGAAGTCCTAACCAACAAAAAAACCTGGATAAATTTCTCTAAAGAGAAATTTAAAGCCTTTCCTTCTTCTTGGATGTCCCCATCCTTATTTTTTGACAGAACAGATGACCTGTGCCTAATACTTAGGTTGTAATTTCTCTAGTGTAGGGATATTCTACCTCTCATTCAGATATCGAAGACTCATTCTGTGACTGGTTGTTAGATGTTTCACTAGTTCAGCTACTGGGTATATAGAGGCACTTCTTCACTGTGCACATGGTCAAGGTAGTAAAACAGGTTGTCAAGGGAGGTTGTGCAGTCTTCCTCCTTGGGAGCTTTTTAAGACATGACTGGATAAAACCCTGAGCAACCTGGTCTGACCTCACAGCTAATCCTATTTAGAGCAGGAGGTTAGACTAGACACTTCCTGAGGTCCAACCTGAATTGTCCCAGTACCCTGAGCTGCTGTCTGCTGGAAGGTCAGCCATGGAGTCATCCAGTCATCAGAGAATTATCATTCCTGCTGTGACACTACTTATATTTCTGTTTGTTTCTGTGGCAAGGTGAGTTCGAGGTATGAGGGGATAAACTTGTGCTTTAGAGTGCCCTTCCTCCAGCAGGTGAAACCAGGACACAAACAGCTAGGACAGACACAGTGTTTTCCTCACTTACCAATGGTTGCAGGGCAGTAGGTGTCAGTGGTGCTGCAGCTGTTGAGGGGGCCTCATCCCCAGCTGCTGGGCCTCCAGCTGCCATCCCAGTGGTGGGAACACCATCCTCTCGTTTTGTAACAGCTCCCTTCTTCGTTGATTGCATCTTGATCTGCTGTGGCTTGGAGTTCATTGGTGAGTTATTGGTGGTCTGGAGTAGCTGCAAATTGCAAAGGGAGAGGCCAAACTCAGCATTAAAATAGCCAGGCTAATCTGGTGAGGTTCAATGCTACTTTTTAACAAAAAGCCTCAGGAGAATTTGTAAAAATAACCATAAGGAGAAGAATGCAGCAGCAGCAGCTGTTCAAAAAAGCCTAGACTTCTGATCTTCCACCCTTGGAAATGGCCACTTGGCTGAAGTGACACTAACCTTGACAACATGACTCAAACGGACCAGCTACAAGATGTCAGAAAGAGACCGTGCCTTAAGAACCACCAGCATATGGCTCAGCCCTTCCCTTTACATTCCCTCATTAACACCAGCTAAAGACCCACCACATGACAAAGCACATCGGTCATCCTTGACATACATGAGGGCTGATGCTTGTGTTTGAAGCACAGCCTCTTCCCTCAATTTTCCAGAGCTATCTGGATTCTCCTGCTGGCTTCTCAGTGTAAGAAGCAGGTAATGGGCAGAAGCAAGTAGGATTTGGCAGCCTTTACCTTAGTGATGGTACCCACAGCTTTGGTGCGGCCTTCCCGGAAGACCAACCGCTGGTCTATATGTAAATATTCCGGGGTTTTGATGAAGCGGAAGTGCACCGTGGCCTTGTCCCCTGTGCGCAGGCAGTCTTTGTCCATGCTGAGAATCGTGGCTGTCTGACGGATGCTGCCACAGTGCACTGTGAATGTAAAGCACAAAGGCTTTCAGCAGCCAGGCCCATTAGTGGAACGAGCTTCAGACACATGTGAGGCAGCTCCTCACCCTACAGCAAAGACTGTACGGGTCACACAGCTGCCTTTGTTCCATCCCCAAAAAGAACATGCACATAAGCTAGAACAGCTGCCTTCAAATCATGCCTGTCCTGAAGCACCCTCAACAGAATCCTACACCAAGCAGCTGGGCTAGAGGGCAGGACCCAAAATGAGTCTTTCATCACCATTTGAAAGTGGAGAATCTTTGCACCACGGTGATATAGCACAGGTAGGCTCTAAGTACACCTGGGGGCACACATCTCCTTTTTACCTTATAGCCTCCCCACTCTACTCTGTAAGCTTCCTTCTCTCTCTCTTCCACAATGCTGGGAAAGGCAAAACTACGAACTATGGCATATATTCAGGTTGGCAGAGACCTCAGGAGCAAAATTATTTTAGGCTAGATCTGATACAAATTGCTACTACTGGGAAACAAAGACAAACCAACACCAACACACATACCCATGGCCTGATATCGTGGGCTGATGGTGGTGGGGTGATGGAGCACCAGAATCTCTGCTTCAAACTCCCACGACGCTTGGGGATTCAGGCGGGGTGACACCATTACCATGCCTTTCCGGATGGAAGAACGCTTGATCTGAAAAGCAGAGACACAAAAAACCTTAGCATGATTCTCCAGGGAAGAAATCTGCTGCTCTGGCTGACTGCATCCAGCAGAATCCTAAGAGATTTCACAGATACTATCTCATGCCCAGCACAAGGCAAAGCAAGAGCTGCATAGTTGTATGTTATGTATAGGAAATTACGTAAAGGTTGCAAAAATCAAATTCAGCTGAAGTTTACAAGGAAGCTTTAGAGTACTGGAAATGCTGGACACTTGACACATTTACCTCACTGATCCTTTAAAAGCAAAACATACACCCTGGTTGCACATTATCCAAGGAAATGATCTTTCCAAAATCATGTCTGTTAATATAACATGATAAGCCTGAATACATGAAGTATGGTGTAGCTCAAACTACATTCCCTTAAAACCAGTGCAGTTTCTATAGACAGAAACCTTTTGCAAGAGGAGTCCTATTAAATTTTGCTGATTTTTAAATCTCAAATCATACAGCTGGTCCTATAAGCCAAGAGGAGTAAATATGCTGTCCAGGCTACTAATGCAGTTCCAGTGCAAAAGGAGACTTTTCTTGCAATGCCTCCACTTTCTTAGATATCTCCAACATCATTATCTAGTGGCATTGCTATCCCCTGGCATCTCCTAGGAGAAAAAAAACAGAATGTGGAACCACAGAAGTTCTATGGGATTCCATTCCACTGCAATATGAGGCAGCTGATGTTTGAAGAAACAGCCTTACTGCAGCTGAACTCCTAGAACACTCGAAAATTAAGAGGGCAGTTCCTGTTCTGGGGGTCTAGAGGAAATCATCTCACCTTCTTCAAGGCAAAGGAAGCAGTCTGGCCTCCCCGCACCTCCTTGACAGGCATCCTCTTGCGGTGGATGGACTTGACAGCAATAGGGAGGAAGTTGCCAAGGGGATCTGGCCCCAGAAGCAGGGTGTCATTTAGCTTGATTAGGCCTCTCAGTGTCGTCCCAGAGACAACTGTTCCTACACCCTATGCCAAAAAAGAAAAAACAGTAATTGTGGTTACTCTACTAGGCCAGCAGAAGAGCTCTAGAACTCTCTTCTCCAGAAAAGATACCTTCTTCAGCCTAAAAGAGGGAATAGAATATTCTTCCAAATACCAGGCCCCTTACCGGGACAGAGTAAGTATCATCTATCTGGAATTCTGCTGGCTCTTCTTCTCTGTAACTGGTCCGTGGAGACAAGAGATTAAGAAACATCTTCAGCAAATCTAGATTCTCCCCAGTAACATTTGAAATCTGGAAAATTGGGCACATCCTGTGAAGGAAAATTGATGAAAATGGAGTTAGTTCACCTTCCTACCCAGCTTTCCACATGTAGGAAGACATCCAAAATCTTGGGACTATTCAATAACCAGTGCTAGGAAGGGAGAGCCTGGCAAGCAGTCAGATGCACAACACCCCATGTTTGAAAACCTGCAACATTGCCTCTGCCTTCCAATGACATTTGGGAAAAGGTGTGAGGTTCTGAAGGAAGGACTGAAGGAAGCCGAATGCCCTGCCATCTTCTGCAGACTGCCCAGAAGCAGCCTCTCATTTCTGCCTCAGAGAGGGGAACACAAGCAGGTCAACCTCAAAATCAACACACTCTTAAGGAATCAACACACCACATGGCAGATGCAACCTTCACACATCTAGACAATGAGATTCTGAATCTCCTCACCCAGTCTCCACATAGGATTGAAAGAGAAATTACTCTCCTCTACTCCCGTTACCTCTCTGAGCTGAAGTTGGAGGCTGTTACAATGACATCATCCTTGCTCTGAACCAGCACGGGAATCTTCCTGCACCCTGGGGACTTCAGCAGTCGCTGTAACAGCTTCAGGGTTTCTTAAAGGGTGAAACGAATATTGTTAGGGCAGCATCTCCTGTCTTTACAAATCACTTTTGTGGGGTCTCTCCCCAAAGGGAGACGAGTGCTGTGGCCACAGATAAGACAGGAGAAGATGGCTAAAGGTGAAACTGTGAGCTTGCTGCAGCTCAGGTAGGACTTAGGAGCCATTCCATCTTCCATTTCATGCCAGCTAGCCTGCTGCCAAGAGACACCATACATCAACAAACAGACAAGTTTGGAATGCTGTGAAGTAGACATTTTATAGCTGTCTATTAGTAGCCTTAAGCAGTTTCAAGGTATTTCCTCTTTCTAGAATGGATTTTTTGTAGTGAATTAAATCAGGACTCAGTGACAGCAATATTTGAGAATATGCGAATTGGAAATCACTCTGACCAAGCAAACCTCAATATATATTCCCTGGCAGTCAATTTGCCATAGGAGGCTGGAGAATCATGAAAGAGGTAGATTATCATCATAGACTAGGACAATGTGGGTGGACCATATTCAGAAATCAGTGTTTCATAACAAATCTCATGGCTCCAAATTTCCAGCTTTTGCTTCTTTTTAACTTATTTTCTAAGCCTCATATCCAGCAGCCAGCAGGGGCATTACCTGATGCACTAGCATCAACCTCCTACAAAGTGCCTGACAATAAATAAAGAAAAAACAGAAAAGGGTACTAAGGGCTTAAAAGAGCAAATAATTTATGTTCTACAGTTATCATCCAATTAGATGGGTTTTTGTAAACCAACGATTGCCTATAGGAAAGTAATGTTTTGGATACAGAAACAAAAACACCTAATCAGGCCATCTGCTCTTCAGAGATATACTTGAGTCAAATCTTGACTCTATTTACTTTAAACAGAGCATGTCACAGGATTAGCTTTCCCCAAGAGCAGCTCTTCTCACGCTGAGCCAAAGGTTCTCCTTCCTTCCCAGTTATTATCTTATGGTCAGGCCTGACATTTATTTGCCAAACATCTAGTATAGAAATTATTTTCTGATCACATGCATCTATTTGCCTGAAACATATTTAGGATTTTTATAGTAATGAACTGAACTACAGACAGTACCAGAAGCATTCACTTCCCTGACTCTTAGGACTGACTATCAAAAATACCCATTGCTCCAATGAACCACAGCATGCTTCTGAAGGCATGCTGAGAAATGCTTAAAAATAATTTTAAAAGTGAGAATAGGTATTCCTAAACAGCCTAAAAAAACATCATGGGTTAATGGGACACTGCTGGGGTTAAAGGTGCTGCTTTAATTCTGCTGAGAAAAAAAAAAATCACTAGCCCATGCTACTTTACTGCCATCCCTGCTTGTGTCTAGTCCTGCCTCCCATCCTCCCTGCTACCATAACCTACATATGTAACTGCTTTAAAAGGTGATTTATTAAGTGTTGGCTGGTTGTTCAGACAAGAGGAAGGAGCTGCTGTAGTTATGCCAGCATACCTGAGAAGTGCCCAGGTGAGCAGGAGGTAACAAACAGCTGCCCCTTCACTAACAGCAGCGGGAGATCAAGTCCGATCACAGCTTAAGATCACACTCAAACTGTGGGCAGGGAGGAAAGCAGCTTTCAAGAGAACTTCCAGACTTTTCCTCCAGGTTAAAATACTCAGAGATAAAGCAAAACCCAAACCCAACTATATGCTGCTCTTCTTAGAGCTCAGTTAAGCAAAACCTTGTAGCAAACACTTTAGGGCTCCTCAACTGAGTCCCCAGCATGGGTAATTTTGACATGGTGAGTATAAGTCAACCACCTGCAAAATGAGCAAGGGAAAATGATGGGTATCTGGAAGATGTTTAGGATGCAGTCAGAACCAGATTAAGCAGCTTTCTTCCAGCAGTAATTCCTGAACCCAAGCAGAGGACAGCAACACATAGAAAGGTAAGAAACAGCCCTGGAGAGAGTCTGTAAGACTCACCTTGCAGGATGTTGGCAGGGCACATGTCAATCTTGGTCACCACAACAAAGACAGGAACGTTAAGTGCAAGCGCCAGGCCTAAGTGCTCCTTGGTCATTCCAACAATCCCAGCATTACTCCCAACCTATACCAGGGATATAAAATACAGGGATGCCAATGTTCCTTCTGCAGTAAGCTGGATTACAGAGAAGGCCTTGTGTCAGACATGCAGTAGACTGTGATTAGGTTGTAGATGTGCCACTGGGGCCGTATGACCAGACCTAGCTCATCTCAGATGTTGGTGAACACTGGTAGAAGACTGACTCATTCCTCCTCAGTTTTAACAAGGTTTTCTAAAACTCAGAAATTTTTCAGTTTTCAAGAATCACAAACCTTGGGCCTGTCTGGGACTGACAGTCCTGGGGCACTTGCCTCAGTACAGGACAGATAGCCACAGAGACTTCTGCTCTCCTGCACTGAGATGCTGCCTCCCTCCAAAACCCCACAGGCACTTTGCAACAGGAAAGAAGTCAAGGCTGTTAAAACTGTGAACAGCCCCACTCCAGCTGGTATGGTCCATCTTTCTTGCTACCTACCATAAGCATGCAGAAGTCAGGCAAGTGGCCAGTCATACCAAAGACGGTGGTTTTCAGGTATTTTTCGTGACCAGCCAGGTCAATGAAAGTAATGACCTTGGTGGATTTCTCACAGATCTTTGTCCATTCCAAGCTGCCACCGTGGCTGTCGGGTTTGTTCACCACGTTGCCCTCACTGTCGAAGCCCAGAATGTCATTGCCCACACTGCTGGTGCGGCCTGACTCAATCTCGTGCTTGTGGCGGAAGAGCTTTTGCCGAGCAAAGCCTCGGCCATTGTCTAACTCGCCGTGAGTCAAGACACCCAGCAAGGTGCTCTTCCCTGCATCCACATTGCCAACCACTGCTACCCTGCAGGGGAAAGGAAAAAAGAGCCTGGTAAAACATGGTACCTGAAGAAACTAACAAGTGATCAAAAAACCCCAAACATTACTGCTCCTGCAAATAACTGGCTTTTGCTCCCTATCCTTCAAACAGAGATTAAAAAATGTTAGAGCTTCACAAGCAGATCAGAGATTCTTTTACAGTTATTAACTAACAGTAGAGATCCAGACTCTGGGGACTGGGATGTGGAAGACTGTGGAAACATGTCACTGGTGTCCAAAACATAGTCAACTGAAGATAATGTTGCTTGATGCCACACAGAACATCTCTATTCCAGCTCCTTGTCTCTGCAATCCAACATAAACACTGTGGCAATTCAAAAGGAATCTAGAACACCTCTGCCTTTCTCACATTTCTCATGTTGCAACAGCACCAAGCACTAAGTAGAGCACAAAAATTAAAATTGTAGTTCCCAGAAAAGGATAAACTAAAAAAAACTGAAACATTTTAGGAGAAAGCCATGTCCTACAGCAAGCTCCTTCTTTGACTCTGATCAATGTGGCTATTATGGCTGTTGGCAAATGTTGGAAATCCTCTTGATCCAGGTCCAGGCAGACTCTCAAGTCATGTTATATAAGCTAGTATATGTCCATTGAAAGGTGATTTGGAACATCACAATCTTGGAACAGAACTGGATCCTTTGTCAAAGGTATTGTGTTCCAGCAGTGTGCATATATACACATACATACAGCCACATGTGCACATGTGACTCCCCTCTGGCAACCTGGCATACAAAAGATGCCTCCAATTGTGAGGCTGTCACCCAGAGAGCAACAGCCCTCTGCTGAACACAGGCAAATTTCCACCAACAGTTTGCTCACAAAAGAGACAGCAGCAACAACAAAAAGGCAATTTCATGAGCAAGGAGCGGTCAAGCTCAACTCCCTTTGTTGGGCAGCTCCAACACCCACACTCAAAGTGGCGTTGCTGGCTCAGCATCACACACTGCTCACACGGTAAAAATGCAGCTGAGCTGCTGACTAACCCTGTCTCCACCCAGCTCCTCACCTGACCTCCAGGAAGTCGTTGTCACCCACACGTTTCCGAACGAGGTAGTCGCGCACCTTGCCCCCGGCCTCCTGGTGCTCCCTCAGGAGGATCACGTCTGCCTCAATCTGCTCTGCCATGCTCTTCAACGTGGCATAGGACGCCTCCATGTCTGCCTCACTCAGCCCGTACTCAGTCCCATCTAGTGTGGTGTTGAGGAGACAAAGGGTAGTCAGTGAGCTCCACCTTGCAACAGGCAGCAGCAATGACATCTTGCCTGGGACCTTCATACCCATCAGGAGTTATATGTGCACTGGAGATGTCAGCCATGTACACAGAATAAACACCCTTGGCCCAAAATAAAAAGGGATGGTCCTCACTCTTAAGTCTTAAAAGATACTAGAAAAGCACCATCTTTCATCTAGAGGAGTGTCCTTCACAATTTTTACAAGCAAATACATAGGGATTGGCAAGAAAGATACATTTCTGTCTCATTCCCTAACTTCATGTGCTGAAGGTACTTTGTGTCCTTCAGTCAGATAAAGTATCTCCTCTCACATTGAAAGAAAAGGGAAAGCATTAACAAAAGGAAAGCTCTGAGTGAAGCATCACCACAATCAGCCACTAAATGTGGGACCACTGTAAACAATCAGCTTTTTTATAAAACCACACCCCAAATACACATTTTCTGCAAGTCTGACCTGCACAGCGATTTCTTTAGACCCCATGTCCTCCAGTTAAAACAATGTTTTTTGCATGTTTCACTGCCTTCATCCTAGCACTTGAAAGAAATGCTGACAGCACATGAGACCAGAAAAAAACAAGGAGGCACTGCTTCCTCTGAGCAGCTCACCCAAGTAAAAGAGCTGGCAGTCAGAGCATGCCAGTGGCAACTATCTAGACAGGGTCAAAGCCACCACTGTCTCCTTCCCAATCCAGGTGCTGCAAAGGTGCACAGATTTGACCCCAGAATCTCCTCTGTGGGTAAAAAATGCCCAAAGAACAACAAACAAAGGTGGAAAGCCACACTGCACCTGGATGACCAAAGTTATTGCCATGTGTACATGTTTATATGCATGGCTGACTCATCAGCTGGTAAGCAGGAACTGCAGTTTGCATGAACTTATCAGCATTTTAATTACTGCCCAGCTCTAAAACTAGCAGAGTTACTGGGCAATTTCCAACCTTGCTCATAACTTGGCTGAGACTGTGGAAAACTAAAACCAGCCTTGGGTTATAGGAGGGGAACGACAAATAGGGAACAGGAGAGGGCAAGACCCAAGGGAGAAAGGGAAAGGTTACTACTGGTGAACTAATAATCTTCCTGTGGCAGTCTTCAATTGCTTCTCAGTCAGCTGAGTTGGGTATCTGAGATGATCAAAATCACAGATGCTGACAGGGAATGAGAAGGAGCGACAGTGGCAGGGATACCAAGATCCTTTCCCTGTTGAAAATATCCCCATCTTCCTCAACTATGCTGCAAGCCAAAATGAAGTCAGAAGTTTAACCTCATATTTTAAGAAACAAATGCCTACTTTTAAGTAAACCATTGCAACAACCACCAGTTAACGTTCTCACAAGGTATCCTAGAAGAGAAAGCAGGTACTAGCCTGACTGGCTAGATCACTGCAGATGTGCTTATCCCAAACACCAAGGATACAGACTACATATGTGAGCTTGCTTGGAGGCAAGAGTGTAATCCGTGTGATACTGGCTGCATGAACACTGGCCATCTACTTCTGGCTTCTCCTCTATGTTGGCTGCTTCATAAGACTCCAAGAAAACCCAAAAAGCACACAGTTCTGAGGTTACATAGCTTCTTCCCTCCATTACTTCAGCCAACCCTGGCAGGGTTGCATATCTTTCCTCAAATACAGTAAATGTCTGATCATGACAACTTCATATTCAGTAGATATCCAGCACGCTTGAAACATGCCTTCTGCCTTATGATAACCACGGACAATCATTTTATATTCAGAAATTTCAATTCCAAAGCATGGGCATGCTCAGTATTATTTTACCAGCATCAGATGCAAATATTCAAATTGTCAAAAAGAACAAAAATGCAATCCATGCTAACTGCTAAAATCTGCAAAGGCAAATGACTGCAGTAAACCACAAATTAATGTAACAATAAAGGTCTCATGCTGAGCAAAGGAAAACCTTTCCCTCTATAGTAGATACATAATAATACAGAAAGTCGGCAGCATATATTCTGGCTATGTGACGTATCTATAATACATTCCTGTGGGGTAAAAATATGTTATTTCCAATAGAGCAGTGAACAAAATCAGACCGAACAAGACCTTCACAGACATTGAGAACATCTGTACTAAAGCTGTTACTATAATTTTAGATTCTTTGTCTTTTCCTGGTGTGCTCTGACAAGATATGCCTTATTTCCAAAAAAAGAACTTGCATGATTTTATTTAAAAAAATAATTTGTTTAGCTCCACTACATGAGACAGTTGTTGGCAGGAATAAAATAAAAGAATCTGTCCCACATATTCTGCTGTATTTTATGGACATTTTCAAGTTATTCTGGAAACCTTCAGCAGCAGCCTAGTTAGATGAACCAGGTTTTTCTTATAATTTTTGTATTTTTTTGTTGTTTTTCTGGGGAAGCTATACTCACCTGATCCTTGTCCAATGACATAGATAGTCTCCCCACAACCCTCATCAATCCTCTCTGACATCTGCTGGAGCAAACTGTCATATTGCTCTGAAGTTGGACTCACCATCACCAGCTGGAAAAAAAGATTGAATATCCATTTGCAGATGTCAGGCAAACAATTTCAAAACCAGCTTCAGTTACAAGCACAATCAATCTGTGTGTGTCATTGAAAGAGAAGGACTCTTTTTCCAGGACCGCTTTCTGGTAGTTTCATTTTGTTTTTTAAACCAGTTTTGCTGACAGCTATTTCCTTGTGACACCACATAAGGTTGTTTGTCTGAGCTCAGGGTTCATTTATGCAGGAAAACACACTTCAAAGCAAGTAAGAATACCAAGCATCTCATTTTGATGTAACCAATGTTTAAAAGCCATATTTAAGTGAACACTTCAATATGTTTTCATTCAAGGAAAACACAAAGGGGAGCAGATATTTTCTCCACAGAAATTCCTTAACTGGGTACTCCACAGTCTCTGCTGCAAAGAGTGCTGCTGCTCCCCTGAAATATCACTGGACAGTCAGAGAAAGCCAACCAGACCTCACTGCAGAGAACACCAAGGTACCAAAATCCAGAGCATCACCTAAGTCTTTCACATAGTTGATGTTCCCTTCTGTTTTCTGAGGGGGCAGAAGGAAAGAAGAGAACACAAATAAGCATTATTTTAAATTTTTAGGTACTTTACACTACAGTGATGAGGGGCAGACATGCAAAGCAATTTGTATAAGCACATCTGGAAGTTTCAGCACTGGAGAGCTGCAGTTCTGTAGGCCAGCAGCTGTGCTGCCAACAAACTTTGACTGCAGCTATTGCAATAATCAAACTTCCTTTGCCTTTCTCTGCATGAAAATCAAGAGCATGAAAAAATAAAACAGAAACAAAGTAGAAAATGAGGACAAGAGAGTGCTTCAGGAATGATTTTTCTTAGAATGGTCTAGCACCATTTCTGGCAGAAAACTGTTCACACAGCACAGCTGAGGACACTTGCACAGAGCAGCCACAACGGTGGCATGGCAGTGACAGACCAAGACCTCCATGAGCCACTGTACCTGCTCTCTGGCTGCCTCCATGGCTACAAATCTGCTGGTGGCTGAGCATCCCAGTACAGTAGCCTGATAGCTGTAGCAATTGACATACACAAAGGCACTTCTAGTAACAATTATTAAAGGCTGACACCCAGAAAGAGCCCTATGGGTAGGTACGCCTGTGCCAACACTTAGTGACATCCACAGATGTCTCTATGTACACATCCCAAAATCACACCCAGAAAGAAGCACTTCCCTTCACTATGCACTGAGACTGAAAGCTGTGCTAAATTAGATGTTTGCCAAAAACATATGGCTTAGAGCGGTTGACAATAACATCCTCAAGTCAACCCAACATTTTCTAATAGAGCCTGACTTACTTAGCACAGTTAACATAATGTGTTTTCAAGGAGAAACTGCCTTTACCACTACTATTACTACCATTATTACATACTTAATGAAGGCCTTTTTTTGGAAATCTAGAATGTAAAAGAACCCAACCCCTCCACAAATAATGTTTAAGCAGCTTTCAAAACCATAGTGATGCACGCTGGGACACTGAAGCACACGCAGCAGGTGCTGGTTAGAAGGTTTAAGGCTGCCAAGCAACTTTTTCCACATATGTTAAAGGTCCTAGAAAGCAGGGATGTGTCTGCAAGAGCCAGACAGCTACAGGAGATACAATCACCTTCACGTGCCCCTTTTGGACATGTGCCCTACCTAAGCCTTTCAACTACTTGGCATGGTCTGCAAAAGGTACCAAAGCACTCTGCAAGGTCACAGTCTTTCTATTTCATGCTATAAAAGAATGAGTGTTGCTTTTATTAGTTTTTCTTTCAGCTGTTTTCCTTTCAGTTATGCTTTCTTCTTGAGGGAAACCACTGGGTGTAAATGCGTTGAGAGTGAAATCAGCAACTGTTGCGAGGCTCAATCCAGGCAGGAATGGAAGGCTGTGTTTTGATGTGTAGGGCTCATTTTGCCCTGCAAGTACTTTCAGGAATTCCTGGATGCACAGCAGACAAGCTCACTCTCTACGCCAGTGCACTAGCACAAGCTGGACTCGGGAAGATCTATTAAACAGGCTGTAACACACAAAAAAAAATCAATAAAATAGCAGGGGCCACCAGTGCTGGACACACCAACTTCTTCAAGCCTCATCACCAGCTTTGTTTTTCTGAGTACAAGTACTTCAGAAGTGTGAGCAGGCAGGGTGTTGTAACAAGTACCAAGGCAGTCAGGAGCTCCTTGAAAGCTTTCCTCATATGTCCAGGCAGGAGGGCTGCGGGCCTCAAACAGCACAGGCTCACTCACATCAGCTCACCACACTGCTTCTTTCACTGCTATGCAAAGGTGCTCCTGAAGGACGTAAGGGTGTTCCAGTGGCAGACTGCCTCCAAAGTTTACTCCGGGGCCAATGAAGCTTACAGCTCATATGACATAGCAGGACATCAAGAGAAGTATCTGTAGATAAAATATTAGCTTTCACAGATCACACCTTCCAATGCCACTCAGCGCTTCTGACAACTATTTCTGAAGTCTCAGCCCCAGCCAGTTGTGCAGTTTCCTGGGTCACTGCAAGACTTGACGTGGTGTTTTGAAGATCTCTTTAGCTTCCTGGATGGAGAGAGCCTGTTCTCTGCCATCTCTTTGGTCGAAGAAAAGCCCTCCATTTTGACTCCTCTGTTTTTTTTGCTTTTCACCTTTGAGCAACCCCTCCATGCCTACACTACGAATGCATGTTTTTAAGCGGTTTTCACAAAGTCAAAAAAGTTCACTTTTGTTCTTTTCACTTTGTCAGGCACTGAGCAGTTATCAGGAGGAGCCATGCTGGTCTAGCAATCTCAGGTTTCCTATAGGGCAAAAAATTAACAACCAGTTATTGTTCTATTCTTAAGACAGCAGAAGGAAACATATCTTACAAGTCTGAAATGCAATCTCTCAAGTCCCTTCCCAGTCTCTGGGGGAGAGGTGGCTTTGCCTGCCTCTATGAGGCAGACCAACTATAAGTATTAAGGGCAAACCAAATACTATGTGATATGTAGTGCTGCTCATTATTGGAAAAACAGAGTCTGACATTTTGCATGGCTGGAAAGTCACCACCAGTCATCGAGAAGCTGGGGGAAAAGGCACCTACTGTAATGTCATATTTTGTTTTCTATGCCCTGTAGACATACACTGTTCAGGTGCTATTATGTTTTGTTGTGAATGTAAATCTAATATAAGTATCAGCTTCACTAATAGCCTTGTGTGCTATGGTTTTTAACCTGAAGTTGATAACTGCTGCAGTGTACTGGCACTGAAGGGAAAACAAACACCTATTAAAATCAACATGATAATAAATTTGTGCTGATGAATGGAACTGTTTCCCTGATCAGCTGACAAAGTGCACTTGATAACAGAATCTCAGTGTTCCTCTCTAAAAAGAGCTCACCTTATGCACAGGGAAAGGACTGGGAGAAAAGTATTAACACAATTAAAAGTGTTAACACAGCCAGGGGATGGGTTAGAAGAACCAGGATAGAACTAGCAACTATCAAACAAACTGGTTGCAGTGGGAGTCCCCACTTTAAGTAGGGACTAGAGTGGAACAATTCAACTGGGAGGACAGAAAAGATGGAGGGGGGGGTCAGGGAGGTACAGGTTAGCTACTGCACTCTCACCATATGAGATTGCTGTTTTGAGCACACAGTGGGAGATGAACTCGGAAAGGTGGAGCAGAGCTCACAGTTTTAGCTCTCATCCAAGATGGGGATGAATGAAAAGTCCAGGGAAAAGACTGCAGGTGCACAATGCTGTATGGAAAAGTATATAGTAACAAAGGTCAAAAAAATGCTTACCTACCACCTCCACAGCACCTGCAGATTTCTAGGAATGGAAGACAGACTGACACCACAAATGGGAGTTTGTGAGAGAAAAGCACTCTTCTCTCTTTGCCGGAGTTTTGGTCAGGTTCCTGGCTGTCAAGAATCAGATGCAGTCCTTGGCATCCTCCTTGGCCCTCTTCCACAGCAGTCGCGTCCAAGACAAAGCACAGATCAATATTGGCATACTGTATAAAAATCATGTCCAGCTCATTAAGGCACGATCAATAGATACTACAGGTTTGATTTCTGTTCTTTACTATCTTACAAGACATCTTCATAACATTTGTTTTAATACAGTACCACATTGTAAAATACCCATTAAAAAAAAAAAAAGTTTCCATGTCCACAGACACAATTCCTCTTTCCTTTCCTCTGTGCATAGAGGGCAAGAAAGTCCACGACTCTGGAACAACTTAAGCTGGAAGCATGAAGAGGAGGGATGACAGAAAACTAGGAGGAAACACTAGCTGGATCACATAACTACAAGGGACCAAATGAAGCTTTCAGGAGGCTTTAGAGTGGGAGACAGCACCACAGTACACCAAACCCGTGGCAGCAAAAGGTATACAGCTAAAGAGATCAGCCCATTAGCAAAAAAAAATAAAGACAGTGACAGAAGGCAGCTAATGTAGTCTATGGCAGGCTCTGGCACACACATATTACTACAATGTACCTTCCTGCAGAATGGAAGCGAGAACTGGTTTTGACAGAAATAAGACTGCCACAGTTTTGTCACTGGGATCCTACCTAGAAAGGAGCTGCACAAGGTGAACAAGCCTTTTCTGCGTTGACTTAACCCTGTTTGCAAGAGCAAGGCACCTTTGTCACTGGGCTCTTGTGTTCAAAAGTTACAAGCTCTGACCTTCTTTTAAGATTGTGGAGAAAGTCCCAGGAACTAGTACAACTGGCAGCAGAGATAACTACAGAGACTCAGCACGGAGGGCAAACGTCAGCGGGACGTTGCAGCAGCTGACAGCTCCAAACCCTGCGCTTCCTGAGGATGCTACACCGGCTGCGGGCTGGCATTACCCCCGGGCAGCCGAGGCGGGGAAGGCGCAGGGCGCAGTGGCCTGCCAGCACCCTCTCGTCCCGACTGGGGTACGGGACAACTTTACTGCGCCTCTCCCGGACGCCTCCACACGGTACCGCTGGCTCTGCCGTCCGCCCAAGTGATGCTGGGGCCGGGGGAGCCTCCTGTCCCGGCGGAGGCAGGCGGGCCCCAGCCTCTCACTCTCCTGAGGTGCAGGGAAGCGGTCAGGTTCGAGGGGTAGCCCCCCGCGCACGAACGGCCGGCCG
>VXBI01010170.1:310908-327449 GCA_013397375.1 Toxostoma redivivum | reverse complement strand
CGCCGGGCCTACCTTACTGGTGAGGTCGATCTCGGGCTCGCCGTTGAGCGCCTCGCCGTCCTCGCCGTCGAAGGCTGCGCGGAGGGGACAGGCGGCAGCCGCCATGCGAGGCCGTCCGCCGGGGGAGCCGGGCTCCGGGGCGAACATACAGGCCGGCACCGGGGACCCCCCAGGAACCGGGGATCTGCTCCGCTCCGCGGCCGCCATCTTCCCTTCCCTGCCCGGCTCTCCGCCCCGGCACCACCCCCGGGCCCGCCAAGGCGGCGCCCGCCAATCACCGGCGGCGCAGCGGCTAAATTTGCATGTTGCCATGGCGACAGCGGGTGGAGTAGTGGTTATTCATGAGGAGAGGCCACGCCCCCTCGGAGAGCGCGAAGCCAATGGGAGAAGCACTGCCAGCTCGGCTTGTTTTCTACACATACACACACACAACAGAGCCCGCTCGACGTGTCCGGGGCCAGCTGTCCAATAGGAGAGCTGGCTTCGTGACAAACAACCTTGATAGCCAATCGCATAAGGGATCTCAAAGGCTTGGGTGGGACTAAGTGCTGCAACAGAGCCCTCCCTAGTGGGTGGGCATTCTCTCAGGCTGGCCAATGAAAGAGAGGAGATTTTTCACTGATAGTTGTGTCAGCCAATGCAATAGGGTGGGAGCGCTCCTGGTGTCCCTACAGTTCCCGGGACCTGCTGTCCCGGCCCGTCGTGCCGCCAGCTCCCGGGGTTCGCAAAGGACCCGGCCGCCCCTCCCGCCCGGGCTCCCAACAGAAAGCCCTGTTCGCCACACGAGCCCTCCAGGCAGGACGCCAGCACCAAGGAGGAAACCCCTCTGGCTAGGGGCTCTGCGGACTGGCACGTGAACCCTGCAGAGCGGCGAGGAAAGCTGCCTGTCCTGCTCCTCCTTCTGGCCACACGCACGCTTGTAGCACCATCGCCACTAGCGCCAACCTGTGGCACAGAACGAAGCCGGGGAGGGATTTACGTTTGTTTATTCAGCGGGCGGTGAGACCGCTTTCGCTTGTGTTCCGGCTCGTTCTACCGCTGACNGCCTCTCGTCATCGCGGTGGGCTGCGGGGGTCGCTGGGCCTTGGTCGTGGGAAGCGGCTCCCGCCTGGGTCGCTGCTGTTGTTTTGGTGGTGGTTGTTGTGAGGGCGTAGGGTGGGGAGGGGCGAGGTGGGAAGGTGCGAGGCAGGCCGTGGGGCTGGTCCCGCCTGCCCTACCCGCGCTCCCACGGGCTTTGTGCTGCCTCTGGTTGCTAACGGAGACTTCCCTTTGTCGGAGCGCAGGGTGACCTGTGAGGAATCGCCATCCCCGCAGCCTGGACTTGGGTTTCTCGTGGCCTAGCAAGACGTGGTTTCCTTTCCCGAGCTGTTGGCATCTTCCTGCCGGGATTCAGTCGTTCCTAATAGAACGGAGGAATGCAGCCGATAAGTGCTTAACCACTCCGTGCTCCTACAGGCAGTACCAGGCGCTGGCTTCATCTTCTTCCCTTTGGCACTTGGGGGTGGGCCGCTCCTTGTTACCTGGTCTGGGTACCTTTTTTAGTGGCACTGTAGACTAAAGGAGATGGAAGAAAAGGAGCGATGTGATAAATTCCAGCTGGCACCTTGACACTAAGGAGAATCGTATATTTTGACATTTAAATTTGTTATTTTTTCTGTGGAGGGAAGGGAAATACTACATTTTATGGGGTATGGGAGGAGGGAGGTTGCAGATCTTCATGTGGTTTTTAAAACCAGCTGTCAGAGGCAATTACTGAATAAACTGAAGCACAAGAGGAGGATTTGTAAGCTGGAAGCAGTGCTAGCCCACAAAAGAAAGGGGGCAGTGGGCTGCTGTTGTGACTGTGGAGGCAGAAACTTCAGCCTTCTTCATTTTTCGCCACCTATTCTCCATCCACCTATCGAGAAAATGAGTTGTGTGCCATGGAAAGGTGACAAGACCAAATCGGAATCGCCAGAGCCATCCCAGCTACCGCCACAGCATATTTACCATGAGAAGCAACGAAGGGAGCTGTGCGCCCTCCATGCCCTCAATAACGTCTTCCAGGACAGCAACGCCTTCACTAGGGAAACCCTGCAGGAGATTTTCCAGAGGTAGGATGCTCTCTGTACTGGCATTAGCTTCCTCTTGTCTTCTGCTGATTGGTGAAATTTTTGAGCGATATCTGGCAGGAAGTAGAAAGAAAAGGAGGGATTCAGACTGTGCCACTGCTTTGAACTGAATGTATCTTGTTTTTTTAACCCTAGCCTTTTTTTCCCCGTCCATGCAGAAATTCTTTCTCATTTTACTTGTTTCTTAACATATTCTGCTTGCCAGTTTTGGGTCCAAGGGCTTTACTGCAGATGCTGTCGTGTGGTTGGAGTGCTCTCTTATCTACTCACCTTAATGCCTCTTTTACCTGTCTTCCATATTTTTGCCTCCGCCTTGTATAGCTAAATTACCTAGATATTAATAATGGATTTGGGGATTATCTTGAGAGAATGGAGGTGGCAGAAATGACTGATAGGTCATCATAAAAACTTACTGACTTAGTACTGCAACACCTAGAAGTTTTTTAGAAATTAGGAGTTTTGTCAAATGAGTGACTCCTTATTTAAGAGGTTCAGTGAAGTTCTTCAAATATTATGGGCTTTTTTTCCCATGAAGCAAGACTCTGTACTCTTTCAAACTGGATTTAATTACAGTAGCTTCCTGTGGCATTGCTAAATGTTTCCCAGGAGCTTCAGATAATTAATAAAGTGGGTTTGAGTTTTACAGGAATGAATATAACTTATTTATGTGGCCTGTGCAATAGGTCATATTTTGCTCAGTGTTTATTTCATGGTGTTTTGATGCTTTATGGAAATTCTCCATAAAGGTGTGAGCTTTTATAAGTTCTGGTGATCCACCACTGATGAAGCTAAGTGATGATATAGGAAAAGGGCTCTCCTCTGATACTCAACTTGCAGATGTTGTAAATATCATGTAAGTTGTGGTTGAATACCTGTTACCAGCAGTTGCCAGCATCTTGTGTTGGTGATAGGTAGGAGATTGCACATCATGGCAGCACGCACTGTGGGATGAGGCAGTCGTGGTACCTTGTGCTGATGAGCAGGGAGCTGTGAGCTTGTTGCTGCTTTCCTGAAAACTGGCAAATTTATGAAACTGGTGCTTGACTTATCAAACTCATGCTTGTCTTTGGCAAAAGAATGTGGTGAAAGACAATAGCAAGTATTAGATTGAAATGCTTTTTATTATAGCATTGTAGATAAAACTCCTGCTGGTGGAGTGGAGCTGGTCTATGGCAGGCTCCAGGCACTTTTTGTCCAGTGTAAACACACTGTGGTTTTGTTCCAGAGCAGCAATTGTCAGAATCTTAATCACAGCTGGATTGCTCTTGGCCTGAAGCAAACAAAGGCAATTCATGTGGTAGAAGGAGTGTGATGATCTAATTAGTTGGCTTTCATTGTGTTTGGTGAGACAGAATTAGTGTGCAGCATGAAACCTCTCAGAAAAAGACTGGATATCAATATTGTTGGACCTCTTTACCTAGAAGGGAAAGTTTGTCTTTTATTCCAACCTGGAGTTGTTCCATCCTAATATTCAGATCAAGATACACAGATTCTTTCAGCCCCATGGTAGTATGGAAATACACACAAATATTCCTCTTAAAAATGGATGAGCTATATGCTATGCATAAGAATTGCCACTGCCTTTCTGTTTCTATTGGGTGACTACTTGTGTGTAGCTCTTTGACTTGCCTTTAAGAAGCATGAATTTAGTTGCCCTTTATATGTCACTTGTCTTTTCCTGTGTCTACTCACATTTTATGTATTGATAAAGGACTGGTGAATATTTTTAATAACCTGAAAAAATGTTGAGGTCTGATTTTTAAATCTGGTATTGACAAGGTAACGAAATCATAAATAAACTTAAGCTCTCTAGCTTTTACCACATTCCTTGGAGAATGATTGAACCACATTGCTTAATCATTAGCTTCCCTTTTGCTGCATCCTATTGTATAAGGCCAGGGTAGTCTGATGATTATCATCTCAAGCATATGCCAAAACTTGCTCTGGGCACTCCTCTGATTTTGTGGTCTTTTCCCCTTCTTTCCTCTAAAACAAGAAATACCTTTTTGATGTTCCTCTGGTTTTTGTTGCAGGAGGTATGATTGCCTGTTCCAAATGTTGCATGGAGATACAAACAAAATCCTTTTGCTTCACTGGAGTCTACATATTGAGACTTGATTAGGAAAGACAACTGCATGCAGGAATCTTGGAGCCCCTTGTGTTAAGACAACATGTTGATGAAAGTTTCTGATGTAGAAAGATCCAGGAGGATTATTACCTGGATTTCTGTCCAACTTTGTCAGTCTTCTTCAGTTCAGTGCCTTGATTAAAAAAACCCAAAACAACAATTTAATTCCTTGCCTAATCAGAATCCTTCAGCTGATTGTGGACCCTGCTTGGGTATGTGTGGGTCAAGATGTTGAGGTGGTTCTTGGGGCAAGTCTGCTCACAGGTGCCTGTATTTTGTTGCCCATGCTGGTCACCTCATCACATTTCTGGGACTCTGGAAGTTACGTGAAGGAACACAGATGAATGTGTTCTTTCAGCTCTTGAATGAACTTGTCTCTGGAAAATGGTGCCATGAGAGGGTGTTTCTGCATCCCAAAGGACTCTGAATTTTAGGGCTTTTTCTTGCTCGCTGGCGCTCAGGAGAGTTGGTAGGTTGAAGCAATGATCTTGAAGGATCAGCTGTAGCAAAATGATCTTGTTTCATGGGGATGCTGGAAGAGCTGTGACAAGCTGCAGGTTCTAGCTCTGTGATTAGTAAAATACACCCCCATGGTGGGTATTAACAACTTTTCCTCTTACCATGGTATTGTATACTCCTCTCCCTTCTGTAGTGAGCATGCTTCTAAGACTGTTCTCCTGCAGACTGCTCCATTGCAGAAAAACTCACAGCTGAAGACAAAGGCCTGTCTGTAGCCTCTCCAGCCTTGATTGCTCTGAAACTCCCTACTCAGTCCACTGCTCTCTTCTTGTCAAATGCCTTATGCTGTCAGGGTGTCACTGAAAACTGGGAAATAAACTCTCCACAGCTGGTTAGGCAAGAAAGCTGAGATTGCTTTATTCAGCTTGCTGGGTGCATGGGGATCGCTCCACCTAACGTGCAGCCAGCAGTGTCTACCAATCATATAACCAGACCAGGTTATATGCATGAAACCTGTATATATTCACTGCATTTCTATTACAAATGCATTATATTTCCTGAATACATGCATATATGGTAATTATTTCCATGGATTTATTTGGATATCAGTAGGGGTCTTTTGAGGGTCTTTGGTGGTCATTTGGGAACATCCCATTCCCAAAATTTTCCATTTATGGTCTGGAACCTCTAATGAGTCTTTTCACCTTGAGAATATCTTAAGTATGTTGTCAGGTCACGATGCACTTTTATCATTCTTTGCCCTGGTACTCTTATCTTTGTTCTCAAAACTAAGACATCTGCTAGTACATCTTAATCACTGATATAGGTAAATAAGGAAGTGCTAGGTGGTACAAGACTATTAGTCACAGATGTAGGGAGTTAACAGAAAGCCACATTAATCTCTGGCATTTTTACAAAGTACTGTATGGTACAAAATGAGGCATTAATCACAGATCTAGGGATCAAGCACTATTGTGCTAAAGTTAAAAAGAATTTTCCAACATCTTCTGCCACTGCTGCATAGATGCCTTTTTAAAGGAATATAATTTGTTGGATAACAAGGGCAGGAATGCAGAAGGGCTGAGGGCTTTTCAGTGGATAAAATATGCCTGCAGAATATGCAGTGTGCTAAAGGCTGAGGGAAAAATGTGCAGGAATATTAGGAGTTTTGGAGGTGGAGTTGACTGGAGGAGCAGAGAGGTAAAATACTTGTTTGGATGATATGAAATCTGAACTTTGCACTAGCAGAATTAATGGCCTCCTTGTCAATGGAAAGAGCAACTCATCACAACAGAACTCATCTGAGGCTTGACTTTCTTTGGGCTGGCATTACGTGACTGTGTTGTTCTCTGCTCCCAGTTTCCCCCATGGTTGCTTTTCCTGCTGTCATCTTCATAATAGTACATCCTGTTGTTTTTTTTCCTTACAAAATTTCTTGGATAGGGGCAGGGGGGAACATAAAACCATAGAAGTGGCTAACAGGCTCTTTCTGCCACACATATCCATGTTATGTCTCACATCCATTACCTGAACTTGTGCAAAGGCTGTTGTATATTTTGGCATGTAACCTCATAGCAGCCCACAGCTTCCTCACAAGAGGAAGTGGAGGGGCAGGCATTGATCTCTCCTCTCTGGTGACCAGTAACAGGACCTGAAGGAATAGTGTGAAGCTCTGTCAGAGGAGGTTTAGGTTGGATTCTAGGCAAAGGTTCTTCACCCAGAGGGTAGTTGGGCACTGGAAGAAGCTCTCCAGGGAAGTGGTAACAGCACCAAGCCTGACAGAATTCAAGAGGTGCTTGGACAATGCTGTCAAGCACATGGTGTGATCCTTGGGGCTGTCCTGTTTGGGACCAGGAGTTGGACTCCTTGTGGATCCCTTCCAACTCAGGATATTCTGCAATTATATGAGTGTGATGGACTGTGGTTCTGCATTTTTAGATGCTGTAGTAATGCAGGTAATGTATAAGCAAATTTACAAGTCAAAGCTGAAGATATTTGTTTGCATCAGGATTATCTGTTTAGTTACCTACAGCAACAGATTTTTTTATCATCTAGCAACAGCAACACTTTGGAAAGCTCCCAACCCCAAGTATCTTCACAGATTTGTGTCTGAATACTTGTTTCATTTACCAGTGAAAGAGGAAGAACAACAACCTCTCCTGCAGCCAACTCCCCCTGCCTCTTTTTCTCATTCAGTCTTCAAGACTGCTGTTGACTGTTGAACTCTTGAAATTGTAATAGCCATTGTCTTAAATAGCAAATTGGCATTTACTCCCAACTGTAAATTGAGGAAAAATCATAATTGAATCATCCTTCAGAAGTACCAGTTCAAGGGGTCAAGGAGGAAGAGCTTTGTGATTTCTTTCACGTCACAGACAGGATTTTTGGAGGCTTCGTACATAAAAGTTAATCTTAATGCATTTCTTAGTTCCTTTAGCCCATTTGATGAAGTATAAGGGAGGGTGGAATAGTTTGTGTTTAAACACAAAACCGCTGAAAAAGTTACACAGTGAGTAGCCCCTTTCCAGTTGTGGAATACAGATTCAGCAAACATCTGCTAGAGCAGTCTCCTCTTTTGTTTGCAGGCTGTCTCCCAACACCATGGTGACCCCCCACAAGAAGAGCATGCTGGGGAATGGGAACTATGATGTGAATGTGATTATGGCAGCACTTCAGACCAAAGGCTACGAGGCAGTTTGGTGGGATAAGCGCAGGTACTAAGAAGTTGTGTAATTCTAGAGGTGGCTACTGTTTGTAAAAATGAGAAAGAGATTGAAGTAAAATCACCAGAACATAATCTGGTTGATGTCTTGTGTTCTCCACTCTTTCAGGGATGTTAACGCCATTGCCCTGTCTAATGTGATGGGCTTCATCATGAATCTACCCTCCAGCCTTTGCTGGGGCCCCTTGAAGCTCCCCCTCAAGCGACAGCACTGGATCTGTGTCCGGGAGGTGGGAGGCACCTACTACAACCTCGACTCCAAGCTCAAGGTGCCTGAGTGGATTGGAGGTGAAAGTGAGCTCAGGTAGGATTTCCTCTAATCCTTCCCTGTTGGAGGTAAGAAGTCTGTCCTTAAACAGCTGGTGATTGAAACATGTATGGCTGACCTTCAGTAGTAAAAACTTGAGAGTAATGAGGTTCTTCTGCCTCCACTTGGATTTATGCGCCATTTGTGCAAAGCTCGGGAAATTATTTTTGTCAGTGGTGTCTCTATGAGCTCAGGAGAGCTTGACTTGGCCTCTTACGTGTCTGGCTCTGTCAGTGGCAGAGGTAGAGGCCACCTCTGGTATTAGTGGGTGACACCTGCAACATGACGTGCTGTGCTCTGCTCCCTCCTCAAACATGACAGTATCAGTGTTCTTTGCCTCTTTAGTAACAATCTGTATGTTTCCAACAAAAGGCTTTCCAGACTAAAAGTGCAGCCTTATCCTTGACAGCAGTAAAGAGCTGGTTGTTAGGAATCACTTTTCCTATGTAAGCATACACTGCCCTTCTGGCTTGGCTCTCCTTCCCTCTTCAATCTCAACACAAGATGATCATTGTAAATATTTTGTAAAGTTTTACGTGTTCTTGATTGCTGTTTAGCTTCCATTCCATTGTGCCGTAATCCTACTAGCAGCTTTGCTTCCTTGACTAGACTTGTTCTGAGACAGGGATTGCACATGAGCAGTGTCTGCAGTGCCAGCCATGCCATTGAAGTTTTGGTGAATTTCTGGGGTAAAGTAACTCTCTTACGAAATTACTGTGCAGAGCTTCTGGTGGATTTTATTGTAGGTGTGTTGTTCTTCAGCAATAAATAAGGGCTTTCTCTACTTGGAATTTTGGAAATCTGGACTAAAATATATTGGAGAAATGTTGATTTTTCATATTTATTGGAAGTAATCCAAGTTTGGTATTAGAAAAAGCTTAGATGCAGAAAGGGGCTAAAAAAATGTCAAATGACCAAATGGTGCACTGCTCCTTAAGGACATCTAAATGATGGGGTGTTCTTTTTTTACAAGAAAAAATTTTTTTTCCCAGATTTGTTGAAATTAATTTAAATTAAGTTGGGATTCTTGAGCTTGGAAATATGAAGAAACTAAACTTGGTTTTAATTCTGTTTTTCTTACCTCGGAAAGTAAGAAAGTGGCATCTATGTAGACTCATCTCTGTTGACATTAAGATAATGTCTATTCGATTATGCGAATTTTCTGGGTAGAGATGGTTGAATTTATTGGGGCAAATTTAATATTTGTTTGTGGTTTTTTCTGTCAAAAATAACTAAAGACAGTGGGGTTTTCCCCCATTTCTTGCCACATCTGAATAGTTAGTTGCATTTAGTCGTTGTTGCAGATGATGAAGTTCTACATGCAGTAGTACTTGTGTCTGTTTCTCTTTATGATAGGAAATTTTTGAAACACCAGCTGAGAGGAAAGAACTGTGAACTCCTATTGGTGGTGCCAGAGGAGGTGGAAGCACATCAGACCTGGAGAGCTGACGTGTGACCTGGGCTGACTCTGTCCTCCCACTACAGTTCTTCCCCTTTACTGAACTCCTGATGTCCTAAAACCTGGATAATGGGTGCCCCGACTCTTCTTGTCTGGAATTTCCTTTATTAGGCTCTTATCTTCCCTCCTTGGTGTAATAGGGCAACGGCACAGGACATTGGGAGTGGTGGATGGGGAAGAGCTGAGGGCAGAGCAGAGGAAACTGGAAGCCAGTCACTTTAATTGCAAGGTGGATGAGCTGCAGTGCCCTTTGGCCAGCTGGAAGGCATCAAGCTCTTGAAAAACTGGGCTGTGGGAAAGTGCCTGGAAACCATGGGCCTCTGTTTCCCCATGTGGTTCAAGGCTGCTTGTGATGGGACGGTGCTCCCTCCAGGGCTTGTCAGGAAGGAGCAGGGGCTGAGCATGCTGCCACCTCTTTACAGTTCTCTCCCTCCAAAACAAGTTATCGTGAAGACATTTGCAATTCCTAAGGGTCTCTCAGGACACTCAAAACACTAGCAATGGTACGGTGCTCAGCACGACCCTCTGCTTCTTAGGGCTGGTTTGTGCCAGGAATTAGGAAATAATAATAAAACCGGTGTCATCTTCCAAGAAATTCTTTGGGTAGCTAGAGGATTCTTCCTCAGGGTCTCCAAGGATTTATGTATGTGGTGAGTGGTTGTTTGGCAGCGTGTCTGGGTAAGGTGACATGGAAACAGCAAGCACAGGCTGACTGAGGAGTATATCAAGTTTCTGGACTGGAGAGAGGCCACAGTCTGCTTGGGTTTCTTTCATGCTTTGGTGAGAGTTTTTTTACTATTTTTGACAGTTATTTTGGTTTTCTGCATGGTCACCCAGTAGTTTAGGGGCTCCTTGGAGAGAGGAATAAAGCTGAAGAGGTTTTCAAAGAAATTAATTCCCTTTTATTTTTCCTCTCTCCAGAAGTCTAGCCCACAGTCATAGATGTCACGTGAAATGAAGAGGTCAAGTTATAAAATAAAAATGGGCTGAGGAAGGGAGACTTTATAGCAGTTTTGCCCTTTTATTGCTACCATCCACTAGTGTGGGAGCTGCAGAGGGTCCACCAGAATTTTCAGGCATTGGAGACACCCTGGCTTGGTAGTTGAACCAACCTCTCCTTTAGCATTGGACAACAAGCATTCCATTAATGGGTGAATTGCTTTTTCCTGCCTTCCATGGGGAAGAGACTAGACACAGAGACACTAAGAGGAATCTCCACTGGCTGTTTCCCAGTCACCCAGGAGACATGTAGCTCAGGCATGCCTTCCATAGCAGGAGGAGGAAATGCTGAATTTGGAACTGACTTCGTTACGTTTAGCGCTTCCTGGCTGAGCTGCTGTTTGCTTCCATCTTCACACGTCTTGGTTGAAAAGCAACCTCTGGGACCTGATGGAGCTTGCAGGATCCTGTTCCATCATGCAGGAAACTCTCATTACTGGTGTTTGAGCTGGTGAAAGGAGGGATTGTAATGACCTTTTCTCAGTTATTTTTCTCTTCAGAATTCTGCAAATGCATGAGCAGGTGCATGAACCTGAGAGACCACCAAAGTGGCACCGTCCCAACAGAGAACAGAGGCCACATGATGACAGGACGATAGTGTTTGCTGACCCCTGGACATCTGGCAAGCACTTTTGCAGTCCTTTGAGCACAGCCTCCCACAGTCAAGGGCAAATGGCTCTTATGTTTTAAAAAGTCGTATTTCGTAACACATTCCAATGACCAATACCAGCTGGCAGAGTTTTTAAACACTTTCCAGGCAGGATGTTCAGCCTGCAGGCATTCTGCTCCTGACTTGAAGCCATTTCTTCAAGAGGGGAAAATATAAATCTCAACAGCAACGTTTTCTATGCTGATTGAAGTTGCACTTTGGAGAAAAACCCTGTTTGCATGGAAACTGCAAGCCAATGGATCAGTGCACAATATGCAAAGATGTTTTAAAATACTTAGGGGCTGCTTTCCTCTCCTTGTATGTCAGCTACTTTCCCGGGGGAGAAACAATGTGATCCAGCTGCTCAGGTAAAGGGAAAGTGTATGATCACATCCCCGTGGAAGGTGAGGCTACTATGTCCGAGGGTGGGTGAGCTGGTCCAATCCCACTGCTCAGGAGCGGGGAAGCCCCTCTTTGTTTCCTTGCTTGTTTGGTTTTGTTAGAGCCTTGTCTTGGGTTTGTTTACAGAGATGTATTTTGTTTAACCAAATATTAAAAATGGAAAAAAAAGTTTCCATATAAATGTCCTATCACTTCTGTATGTCCAATTGAATTGTTCTGTAACAAAGTATGTAAAGGATAAATAAATTTTTTTTCTTTGGTTATAAAACCACCATATTTTTGTGATTTAAGGTCCTTGAACGATGGATACTGGTGCTGAGGTAGGATCACCTCCCAGAGGATTCCCTTAAGCCATGCAAGGCTTCCCCACCCCTCTGAAGGTGACAAAGCCACATTGGCCCCTTCTGCACTGCCAGGCTGTGCATGAAATGGAGAGATCCCTACCCAGAAATCCCCCGGCAGTTCTGAAAGAACTGAGCCTCCCTCAAGGACATCTATTAAAACCACACTGCTCAGGTTGGATTTATTTAATATTCCATACAAAAAAATACGCAGCTGATGTCTGTTCTACTTTATGAGGCAGAGAATCTGCGTGGATGTGATCGTCTCAAACCTGGCCTGCTGCTCCCTTGTTTCTCACACACACACAGCTGCAGTGAAAGTGTTTCTGCAGATGCATCTTCCCAAAGAGTATTTTCCATGGGGTATTGATTGCCACCGGCACCCCTCCTTCCTCTGCTGGGAAAGTCACACTTCCTGCCACCACTGTCTTTCAGCTCCAAATCAGGCAGGAAAGCATTTGTTGTGTCTGACTGCTGCTTTTCAAAGCCTGACCTGCGCCCCAGGGTGTTTTGTGGGGGCAAGAAGCTGGCAGAGGAGCTCCCCTGGTCCAAGTCTGTAACTGGTTATGGTATAGTGATTGAATAAAAGGAAATACTCATGATTTCTAAAGGAGAGGGGGATGCAGACAGGAGCCATCATCAGGTCCAGAGGGGGGCTTCCCTCCCTCGTTATGAACAGGTCAATGTCCCAAAGGAGAACCAAAATTAAAAAGAAAAAATGCCCTGGCCCAACAAATCAACAGTTCAATATATCATAATCGCAAGGTCTTCCCACTTGATATGAATCCAACTCAGCTTCCGCAAATTAGATTTTTCCAGAGAGCGGAGGCAGGGCCCCTGGCATTCCCCCCGAGAGCCCTGTGTTGGGTCCGAGCAGGATCTGGAAAGAAAACAATTGGTTGAGGGGTTTCAAGGACACAAGACAGCCTTGCCATGCTGTGCCCCTCCCATAGGTACTGGTGGCATTTTGCAGCACCAGTCCCATGCCCGCTGCAACAGCCAAGGTCAGTGCCCGACCACAGACCCTATTTCAGCGCCTCACAGCATATTTTGGCGGGTGAAAGCTGAAAATATGAGATCGCTGTCAGCCTGACACTGGGGAGCAGCAGGATTGTCCAATCACAACATCCAGCCAGAGAATCTGGTGGGATGAGTGAGGCCACAGCCTACAACAGACTGCACCCTTCTCCCTAGGCTCCCAAAGCAGCAGGAGGTGCAGGCACTCCCAGCCAAATCTGCAAGGCTGGGATAGAGGGCCGGCCTTCCTGCCTCACCTGTCGCTGCTGCAGCTGTTGCTGTTGCTCCATCTGCAGTTTTTCGGTTTCAAAGACGACAGGAAGAACCAATATCATGAAGGAGGTGGTCCCAATCCACAGAGCTGCCCTAGAGAATCTATCAAGGAGAAAGAACCCTAAGAATCAGTTCTTACTGGCACAATCCCGCGTTTCCCTTCCGTGCCTCAACCATAAACCTGCCTCCAAATCCAACCCCAAGCTCCGGGGTGTCTCCTTATCCCCGCCCTGCCCAAGCCGCCCATAAACAAAAACCGTGGCTCTGCCGCTTCCCGCAGGCCCCGTACTGCGCTACCAGCGGCCAAAGCCACCGCGAAAGCCGGCGGAGCCGTCCCGCGCCGCCGCTCTGCTCGCCGGGCTCGCTGCGAGGGGCTCCGGCCCGGCCAGCCGCCCCCTCACCTGTACATCTTCTGCGCTACCGTCAGGGACAGGTCGAACGTAGCCCCAGCCGCCGATCGGACGCTCTCGGGGAACATTTCCGTGAGTCCCCACAGCCGCTCCGCCAGCGTCTCGTCTAGCTGCGGGCGGCATCACCATGTCAGGCCCCGCCGCACGGCCCTGCGCGCCCTGCGGGGTCATCGCACCCGCCCGGCCTTCCCCGCCGCCTGCCCCGATACCTCTTCGTCGTCCTCCTCCTCCTCGTCGAGCTCGTCCTCCAGCTCCTCGGCCTTGCCCGCGCCGCCCTTGGGCAGCAGCTCCTCCGGGGACAGGGACGCCGCGGCCGCCATCGCCACCAGACAGGACGGAAGGAGCGGCGGCCAGAGCGCCGCCGGAAGCGCAGCGGCCCTCCCGCCACCCAGCCCCGGGCGAGGCAGCGGCCCCTGGCGGCCCGGAGGAGCAGCAGCCGCCCCCGCCCCGGCCCCCGCCGCATAGCGCGACGCGTTACAAACACCCTCAGAACCGGGTTTTAATTGCAAGGTTTTATGTAAAATATGTAAAACTCTCAGAAAGAGCAACTCCAGCATCCTGCTCGCCCAAGGCAGATGGTGAGGTTTGTACAAGCACCTGCGGGCTCTCCAGGGGGAGCGGGCAGAGGTCTCCCCAGTTCCGTAAGCGGAGAGGGCGAGGAGCAGCCCTCATGGAGACGGATCTTCTCCACTTGTCCGGCTGCCTTAGAGAAAAGGGTACCTAAGCTGGGCTGCGGTGAGGAAATGTAGCAAGGTAAAGTGCTCTGAGGAAAACCGTGTTAATGAACAGCACTGTGGTGCCAAACCAGCCATTAGCAGTACCCACGGCACCACACAATGCTGGAGGCATCTCAGCACCCGTGGTCCCGTGAAACAAAGTACCTCCACACAGTACCAACATGGCTGGGAGGCCCAAGCCAGCCCCAGCATCCCGTGGGCCAAGACCAGCCTGGCCACTTCTTGTTCACTTCTTCCTCCGGTTATGCTGCTTCAGCTCCTCCAGCTCCTTCTCCATGAGATGGGACTCGGCAGTGGTCTCAGAGAGCTGGAACACACAGCAAACAACAGCAGGAGTGAGTTAAAGGCTCTTGAGGCCTTTCCAACTTCACAGCACAACTGAGATTTACAGCCACAAGCCAGGTCCTGCGGGAGGGAATTTGTTCCCTCAGCAAGGGGGAAGCTGCCATCTCACGCTTCACTGAGATCATCTGGAAAAGCCAGAGAGTAGCTAGCACTTCTGCCAAGTGTTTCAGCCACAAAAGCCATTTTCCAGTTTTAAAACACGTGAAGAGTGAGGAAAGAAAGTACTTGTCTATTGTGACATAAAGGCTAAATCACGTATTAATTGAGAATAGATGTGTGTTCTATTTCACTGAATGTCTCTCCAGATTTTAAGCATGAAAGCTGTGGTCTCTAGGTAAGGTTGAATTTCGGTTTATTTACTGGAAATTCTTTCATCCACAGCTTTACAAATAGGATATATGTCCCACCCCTCATGACAGCAGATGGAAGCTTTACTTTAATCTTTTGTGACCAGAAACAGTGGTGGTAATTCAGTTTCATTGTTAGGGCAGAGGACAGAGTGGGAAGAAAAATGCCATATTCTGTGCAGGAAGGGAAACAGGAGATATGGCACTTGTAGGGGCTTCCCTCTCCTCAGTCACAGTGCTCACAACAAACTCTGTTTTGTTTGTTGTTCTGTTTCTGGGGAGAACCTTCCCCTCTTTTCACAGAGGGGATCAGGCTTTACTCCCTTAGTCACTTTGCCGTTACACCTGTGCTGCACGGCAGGGTAAAGCAGAAACTGGGGTGCAATGAGAACAGCCTTCTTCACGAGACCCAGCACCCTTTGCTCAGGCATTCCCACTGCTATGGGCAGGCAAGAGTTGGGCAAAGGCTCACCATGTCCAGCAGAATGTCCACTTTCAGCCGAAGCAGGTTGTTTTCTTCCTCTAGCTGTTGGTTTCTTTTGCGCAAGCGCTGAAGTTCCCTGCGATCCCCTAGGAAGCTTCCTGATTCTTGGAGGAAGAAAGGAGGTCAAAATACAGATTGTCAGCCAACAGTGGCTACTTCAGACCAGAGCAAGCTGAGCTGTACTCTACCTGAAACCCAGTGGCCATTTTCAAACTTCAGGCTCTGGCCAGCAAGGTTCATTGTGGGGGTACCGTATTCCAGGCCCAGCTCAACCTCACGGGTGGATCTATCCAGCTGCAGGAAGAAGATCACACTCTGAGTTTCATGGAATTCCAGAGCCACCCCCTGCTCTCCCATTTCTTAGTGATTGGCATTCCAGCAGAAAATGCTGGTCCAAATGGTCCTGGAGCCTGGAACCCTACTTTGGTCATGTACTGCTGCAATAGAGGACTGGCTCCTCTCACTGCCATCCCTGCACCTTCTCCCACCCATTCATCTCC
Organism: Toxostoma redivivum; assembly: GCA_013397375.1. Classification (NCBI taxonomy): domain Eukaryota; kingdom Metazoa; phylum Chordata; class Aves; order Passeriformes; family Mimidae; genus Toxostoma; species Toxostoma redivivum. Next base: position 311,759 of record VXBI01010170.1, on the reverse strand, counting down.
CTGCACTTGGAGACCACTGGTGAGAAGTTTTCAGTGACACAGTTCTGGACTGCGGGTGGGGTGATGATGATTCTTCCCTGAGCTATTCCATTTCTAGCTTCATATATAGTCACCAATGATCAGGAATGGTGCTGCACTGCAGGAAGAAAGCAGCACAGTTGAAATAATAGAATATACTGAGTTGGAAAGAACCCACAAGGATCACTGGGTTCAACTCCTGCCCCTGCACAGGAGCATCCCCAAGAGCTGTACCACGTGCCTCAGAGTATTGTCCAAATACTGAACTGTCAGGCTTGGTGCTGTGACCACTGCCCTAGGAAGTCTATTCCAGTGCCCAATCACCCTCTGGGTGAAGAACTTTTTCCTGCCCTAGAAGCAGCTGGGAGCTCTTGTAAGGATTATGGCACTCACAGCAGGAGCCACCCACCTCTGCCACCCAGGCAGCACTCCTGCAGCAAACCGCAGGTGCTGGGACTCACCAGATGCAGGTTGGACAGCGAGGCCCATTTCCTGGGGGGCGTCTTCTTCGGGCTGAAGGAGTTCCCGAAGAGAGGCATCGAACGCTGCTGGCCAGGCCTACGATGAGCTCCTGAAGGAGCAGGAGAGATGCAACGGGTCTGAGGCTGTGGGCCAAGAGCAGTGATGTGACGAGGCGGCTGTCCTCCCCAGGCAGAACTCCCCAGCTCTCAGGCCAAGATGGCGATTGGGGGGTGGGGGTCGTGGCCGCCTCCCTGCCACTGTCACCAGGCAGCACCGGCCCTCAACGTGCACGTCCCTCGCACCTCCGCCGCCACGTGACCGAGCCGGGCGGGTGACAGAGGACGGACGGTGCGAGGTGTCACCCCCCTCCC
>VXBI01010170.1:300497-310817 GCA_013397375.1 Toxostoma redivivum | reverse complement strand
CCTCGGGGGGGCACGGGCCGTACCACCCTACGGGCACGCCGAGGAGCTGGAAGGGGAGCCCCGCGGGGCGCTATTCGCCGCACGGGCTACCACCGGGATGCTCCTTTGTTCTGTTTTCCCTCCCGGCATCTCACTGGCGAAAGCAGCGGGCTGGGCAAGAGCGGAGCCGATGAAGAATGCCCCCCACCCCCCATCCCTCCCTGCTGCAGTGGCAGGGTCAGCCCCGCGGTGCGGGGGCGGTTGGGCCAGGCTGTTCCATCGAGCTTCGCCTTAATTCCGGGGGGGGCCGCACCTCTCCGTCGGGCCACGGCCGATCCCGGCGCTCGCCGTCCGCCGCCGGTGGGATCCGCCGCGTGTCCCGGGAGCGGTTTGCGGCCGCCCCGTTGCCGTGACGATGGGATCCGCGGCTCGGCTCCGCCTCCTGTGGTGGAGGGAGACGGGGGCGGAGTGCCGGGCAGCGAGCTTGGGGGTCGGGCTCTGCCCCTGGGCGGGCTGCGTCAAGCGAGTGCCGTGCTCACCGCGCTTTCCTTATCACCTTCCCTAAAATGCTCGAGTCGCCTGGAAGAGTTGTTAAAATTGTTTTTGGTGGGAATTGTTTGTTTAGTTTTCCACATAAATAACTAAACGCCTCGAGGCAGAGAAGCCCTTCTTGGCTGGGAACGTGGGAGAAGAAGTGGAGGAGGTTTGGCGTCCTAGACTGCGCGGGTTCAGGGGACGATGGCTGAGGAGCTGGAGAGAGAAGAATCGTACAAAATCAGCTAGGTTGGAAAAGATCTCTGAGATCATCAAGTCCTGTCTTTGACCGAACACCACCATGTGAACGTAACCGTGACGCTAAGTGCCGTGTCCAGTCTTTTCTCAGACACCTCCAGGGACGGTGACTCCACAGCAGCAGCTCCTCACACGCCTTCCTTTGAAGCAGTCCCAGCATCCTGATTTCCTGTGCTCATTGCAAAGTCCTCCCTTTCAGCACATGATGGTATAAATTTAGATTCATTGTGTTACTTGCTGGCTTGTATTCCATGGAAGGTGACAGTGGCAGCTGGTTTGGATATTTTGAATGAATGGCATGGGTATGTAACACATATCGCCAACACTTTTTATGTTACAGAGGCAAAATGCCACTTCTAAACTATAAAATAATTCTCCAGTGTTAGAATAACGATCTGAAGTTACTTGCTTCATTGTTTAAAAAGCTTAGTTGAGGACTTCCTGGGTCTTTCCTGAAAAATTTTGGGTTAATGAGATACTAAGATGCTGACTTTAGTTAAAAGGGAACAATAAAGACAAGGGGGAAAAAAGCAGGGGGCAGGCAGATAAAAGGAGGAGAAAAGAAGAGAATCACCAACATTTTGATTTGGTTAGTACATGTATTAGTACTCCAGTAAAAAAAATGTTATCTAATAGTCTTTCATTCCCAGAGTGCTTAATTGGCACCTTGCCTTAAGTGAACCAGAAAATTGCTCGCTTGGAATGAGAATTGGAAAAATAGCACAGTTAAACCCAGTGACTTGAGACAAGAAAAATCTCTAGTGCTGCAGTATCTTTTGGTAGTCCAGTTAACCAATATCTGGTTCTTGCAGGACACATGCTATAAAAACAGTTGCCTTCTGACCCAGTACACCAGAGTCTGTGCACTGGAAAGCAGTGATTTTTGCAATAAGAGAAGTGATTATAATGGGGTAGGGAGGGAAGTCAACACCCTTAAAAGTAGAATAAAAACTCGCTATTCAGAGCAAGGTCGCTGTGAAGTCGTTGTGGCTTCTATCACCATTTAATACCCATAGGTGTGTGCATATATTGGATAAGAAAGATGAAAGGAAGGTCCAGATAAATGAGGGCAAGAACTTTGGAAGAAAAGCTGAGAGCATGTAGAATTACAATTTTGAAATGAGAAAATAAAGTCAGTTCACCTGGGCGCTTATAGTAACCAAAGACCATACAGGACGGTGAGGGACTGAGCTTAGTTTGCTTGGGGTTTTTTAGTAATGTTCACCTTCCTAGAAGAAATCTGTATGTTTCAGGACAGTTGTTGCCCGAGTTCTCCTTGCGCTGGGCAGGATGAGTATTCTAGAAATACACTGTAATTATTGCAAAACTGAACTGCCTCATGCATCTGAGGTCTCAGAGTGATTCTCTTACTGCCTCTTTCTGTGGAGCAGAGACTTGGAAAAAGCCAGGCAGCCCATCCCCACTGCCTTGGCATGTGAGGTGAATGCTTCCTTCTGTGCCTGGTTGCTGTGCCCACAGTGGATAATACCTGTGTGAATGGTCTCATAGTTGGTAGGGCTTGTCAACAAGAGGTCAGAAAGCTGCCCCTGGAGACTAAGAGAAGGAGGTTCAGTGTTTTGATTTCTGCTGTGATTTGCTTCAGGAATCTCTCTTCTTGTGCATGGTTTGACAAAATTTCATTTCTTGCCAGACTCCATTTCCTTGAAAAATGCTGCGGAATTTCCTCACTGCACCAACCTCCCAGGGTATTTTGGCAGCAGCTTTTCATCGTTTCTCCACCTACATCAGGTAGATACCGAGACAAGAACTGACTGTTGCTGTTTCTGGCATTGTCTCTCAGTACATTGCAAATACATACGTATATGTATTTATATATGGCTTGACATATGATTTTCAGCTATGTTCGAAGCATTATGGTGTAGTAATATGCATCCTTCTGTTCCTGTCACTCTGTGGGGAAAAGAACACCTAGCACACAGTCTTTCTCCCAGGACAATAACTACACAGATCACTTAGGAACTGCAAAAGCCCATTAAATCGTGAAGAACCTGTATGTTACAATCATTGTGGTAAGGAAGCTGCCTGCGTTCCCAGAAGGACATCTTTGAGAACACTGGTGGAAGGCTGAAAGATTGACAGGATGAAGATAGGGCTGCAGCACATGGCAGCGTGGAAATTTTGGAATAGACCCAAGCTGTTCTTGGTTGCCTAATTTGGAGCATCTTCTTCAGCTTTTTTGGCTCAAAACTGATAGAGAATCTATAGCTTAGATGTTCTCAGAGCTGCCTCTAATTCCATAGTGTTTCTCTTTCTTTTTTTCATATACGCTGCAGGATTATTATTGTTCTCTGTTATATCAATAATTACAGGGAAACCCCATCGACTGGTGAATTCAGTAGATTTACTCTAGGCTTACTCTGAGGTGAAAGAGAGTATTTATTTTAGTTATTGTATTGAAAGTTTATAAAGCCTTACCTATCGGTAACACTTGGTGGGGTAAATGAGACTGACTCTCAAACCTATAAACTAAAACTTTTTTGGCATATTGAAATGAATTCCCTGCCCAATGAAATTTTTCAGCAGTGAGGTCGTTCTTGTTGCTTCCGTGCTGTGCAGTTAATGATGTCCCTTCTTTTAGAATCCTAGATGTTAAATACTTCACCTATATTTTCTTGACAAAGCCGACATTTCTTTTTCTCTCTCTATTTATTTCACTATAGCTAACTCAAGAGATAAAAGAACAGCCGTTTCACTGCTTTGTAAAGAAATATGCTTTCCTCCCCCTTGGCTGTCACAGATTCCACCACCAGGAGGCCCTCGTTCCAGTGCTAATAGCTAGGCAAAGAAAACACAAGGCGAGTGAAGAGAAGTGGAGAAACCCATCCGCACAAGAGTAATCTGAAATCAATACTTATCCTATAAATTGAGAATTTCAGAGTACTGTGCAGGCGTCTATTATCTAATTTTTGCAAGTATCCTAATATCCAACTATGATGAATGCCATGACTTTTGGAGATAATGGAATGTCTGTCACAGGTGGCACCCTTCATTGAATAGTTGATTGATAGCCAGGAAGCTTCATGCCTCTGTCTTCTAGATGGGTCTTAGGAACCTAAAAAATTACAAAATGCAGTAAAGCATGGGTTATATTTCTCATCCCTCATGTGTGCCCTCTATCACCCAACAAATATGCCTTCACCTACTTTGACTCTGCCTTCTCCCTTTTAGTTACTAACTTGTTCAGTGGTCTTAATTCTCTTTCACTTTTCACAGCTGGTTTTTATAGTGTCCTAAAAGTTCTGAATATCTGCACTAACACTCTTTCTGATCGTTTTATTTTGCTAGCCAGATCTTTAAAGGAAGGAGGAAGGAGAAATGTTTTTATCCTTATTTTTTTACAAATCACGTACTTCTTTCCTACTGGCTTTTCAAAGCTGCAGTCATTACTTTCATTACTGAAATGTAGACTTTGTTATTCAAAAGAATACTGTGTACATGATCTCTTGACTAAAAAGTATGTAGAGTTGTCATCCTTTTTTCCTTAAACTATTCATTTTTCTCTTCGCTGCTGAGTCAAGCCTTGTATATCTGCTTCTGTGCTTATTTCCCACAGTTATGTTTCAGTACTGATGAGTCCAAGACACAACTTTGCAATGCAATTTCAGAATGGATGAGAAGTGAGAACAGTTTCGCTCCTGTCAGGAAAGGCAGCTTCTGCAAGCTGTAAGTTACCCTCAGTTGTAAACTGCGTTACCCCTTGTCTTTCAAACTCAGTTCTTGCTCTCCTTCCTTGAATTCATACATACATGCAACAGGTTTACATTTGTGTACTTTGGCCACTCTAATGTGTATTAATGTGGAAAACATGTATCCTCTGCTCTAAGAAGCAGAAAAAGTATAAATGAAGCCATGCATGAAATATGCAAAGTTCCCAGGCCTCTGAGGAGGTTTTCCAATCATTGCTCACCATTCTGGCCACACTGTTCACTTGAAAGAGTTTACACAAATACGCAGGCAGTTAAGCCGCTCACATGCTTTGGAGAGAATCCATTGCTTCCTGACAGAGTTTGCCACAAGTCCTTGGAGACTGGGAGACCACAGGTTCAGAGAACATGTGCAGTCTACATAGCAGTGAAAGCTTGTGTTAAGCTTTATTTCACTCTGTTCCTATTACCTGGCTACTCTTTGCTTGCTTCCACATCTGTATTACATTCTTTTTCTTGAGTCTTATTTTCACAGTCAACTGTTTCCATGGCTCACTTAAGATGTCCTTTCCAGGAAATGATAAAATTTAAGCCTCCAGTCTGTATGTGCCTGATGAGCAGATTCAGGGAAAGGGAATACCAGGGAAAGGGTCTCAAGCCTCTCTCTGTATGGGTTGGTGTTTGGTGCTGTTGTAACCCTTCACCATGGGCAGCTGCTGGACACAAGGTGTTTGGCCTTTGGGCTGCGCTGCTGAGTTGTTTATAAGGGAGAGCAAACGGCCTGCATTCTAAATTCCCTTCCAAGGTGACTTCATCTCAGGCCTCAGAAGAGGATCAGCTGTGCTTTGCCTGTACAAACAAGCACACTTGTGTATCATGAACTGTATAATGAGATTCTATGAAGCCCAGTGTGTATAGCATGCTATGAAGGTGGGAGAGAAGTGCTAAGTATTCTTTCCTCTTCCATGTTCTTTCACCATTCCTTCTATACCTTCACTTAGGCACACTGTCATCTCCAGGAAGCTACACTTACACTTACAACTATTCCTAGCTGGAATCAGAAAAACTCAAGATGAGCAAACTGCTGTCACCAAAGGGAGAGTAATAAGAACATTGAGGTAAACATCCTCCCTAGACCCTGCTAATCAAAATAAGAACTATCCAACCTGAGTGGTCCTTTTTCCTCCCAGGATGCCTTGATCTATAAGTCTTACTCTGCACTAATTCTTTGTGTTAGAAAGGTATACCTGTGGATGGCCTCTTATGCAAAAATTGGAAGTAACGTGGTCTTTAGATGATGTGGAGTCTGCAACAACATGACAATGGACTGTGTGGCCCAGAAAGTCCTTTTGGGTATCTGCTGCCAGCTCATATGCAGATGATGTTGCTTTTCAGGCTTTTGAGGAATGCAGATGACAGCTCACCAACGGTCTGCACTACTCCAGGATGCCAATTCAGAACCCACCCATTCCTATAAGACCTGTAAAAGCCAGTAGTATCTACAGCAATAGATGGGAGATTTGGTTGGTTTTGGTTTCCTGTCCTAATTCTGTGTTGTTCCCTGGGGTAGCAAGGGATGCAAATATGAGACGTATTAGGACCAGGCAGAAGGTGATCTTGGTAGGTCAACAGCTGTCATACAAGTAGCTGCACACTGTCAAGTGTGTTCTGCAGCACTAAAGCTCATTTCAAAAGGGAAAGTGAACCCTGAAAGTATAAATTTTGAATTGCATTAAATACCCAAGCAAAATAAGCCGTAATGGAGGGTGCTTCCTCTCTTCATAAACTGAAAATAAAACATAAACTAAGTCTTGGATTCTAAACTTAAGAACTGTGTTTTACATTCTGCTTTCCTTCCCCAGATTCCTTCAAGATGACAAGCAGTTCAGAGAAGACTGGTAAGACTGGTAGGAATGCAGGACAAAAATATATTCACAAATATGTGCGGCCTGCAAGTGGATGTGTCACAGAAGCTCACACTTTCATTAAAAGTGTTCATTGCTCTTAAGGAAACTTTCCTCATGTGACCATCCAGAAGCCACTCTGTCAGTCACACTGGGACTGAAGCCCTTTCTCAGTGGGCAGCTCCAGTGACCCAGCAGGTGCCTCCCTTGACTCCCTACACCCCCCACACTCCCACAGTCAGACCAGGTTTCCCCTACTGGCTCGAGCCGGGATTTCCCGTAGCAGAGTCTCAGACATCTGGATCCTTAAAATAATTTAACCATGGTGCAACAAAAAAATAGCAGCTCAAGCTGGGTCCTCCAAGAAGGGACTCCAAAGAAAGCCCTGGGTTTTTACACCCACCCCCCCAGTCTATGAGTGACAAAGTCCTGGCTCTTCCTGCTGAGTCCTCAGCTCCTGCTGTCTCATTATCCGGTCACCTGGCTGCACCACAGTCCTGTGCCCTCTGTTGTGCAAAGGGTCAGCACCAGTGCCTGGCCTCTTGCTGGGGCTCTCACTGCCCAGAGCCCAACCTGCAGCTGACACTGCAGCTGCACACCGAGCTACCTGCACTGAATGTGCTCCTCAACACTCTTCAACTTGTTACTATAACTTAAAAGCTTGTCGGTTTGGGTTTGTTGGATTTTTGGGGGGGGTTTTTTGATCAATTTTGTCAGATGACATGAAACAGGAGTTGTTCTGTAACCATTCAGAAAGACTTTCTTGAAGTCCTCAGCAGATGTTCTATCACCCTAATTTCAAACACATGCCCACAAGCACCTTTTACACTTCCTCTGCTGTTCAGGAATTCTTATTTATTGCAGGTTATCATTCCCCAGACAACACTCACTGCTTATATTGTATTCGCTAGCCAAGAGCCAAAATCCAAGATTTCCTTGAGAAAAGAGGTAAGGGAAGAATGTGATACAAGGAAAATTATACTTAACTTTGACTTATGCACCAAGTGCTTAAATATTGTAAAGAATCTCATCTTTTTAATGGGAGGGAGGGCATGTCATATTTAGAAACTGGTTGCCAGCTCACACTTCTGTGTAATTTGATTCATTTTGGAAATAAAAGCAAATGAAAATCTGAGTCTCTGAAGATTTAAATCTTGTCACTTTGAAAGAAAGGGAAATTGTTTTCATGGGTCAGCAGACAGGCTGTTCTCACAATTCACTCATTCATTTACAGCTGAAGTAATGTGCTACTTCAGTTCCAAGATTAAACAACTGGTAGTGATAACTTGTTGCCAGGGATCATGTCAGGATGTCAAGCCTGGTGTAGAACATGGGAAAGTTTGTCATCAAAATTGGGACAGGTGAGCCAACATGCAGTGGGCTGCAAACAATTATAATCTGCCAGTAAAAATGGGAATTGCAGTATCCAAAACAAATGTCCTAATTTTATATTTCATCACCTAGGCAAGTAGTGACACTTTCGAAAATGCTCTATAATAAGCATTTATTCTGCAGTCAATGGGAACTGCAGGTGCCCACCACTAAACTTTTACTGTTTAATTATGAGCCCCTGATTTAATTCCTGGTTTGATATCTTGAGACCTGAATAATCCGGATGATAACAGAAAACCATGAGAATTTTGAACATGTGTTTTGTTAGTGTTTTAGGAAAAAGGAAAAATGCTTATTTGTCACACAAAAAAGGGAAAAGCTCTAAGCACAGGGAGCAAAGAGAGTAAGGGAGAAAGAAAAAAAGCAAGGGAAGGATATTTGAGCAAAGCAGCATGGAAGAAAGTATGAACAGTGGAAGGAATGGTAGTGGTAAATGCACACAGGCTGCATTGAATCAGAGGCTGGGAACATTAAACCAGATACAGAAGCCTGTGAGGATATTCAAAGCTGGTGTTGATAGAGTCAAACATTCATTTCACGATAAATGCTTCAGAACTGAACTGAATTATATTGCTCTTAAATTGAAGTTAAGAACAATGCCTATATTGTTATACACTTTGTGAATTTTCCTGTATTATACATTGAAGCAGGGAGGGGAGGTAGAGTAAGAAGGAATAGAGGATCAGTCACAAGTCTCTCTGCTCTGTTAAAATTCAGAGCCCTTGAAAACAAGCTGGCAGGAGAGCAAGCTATTCTCCTTAAAACCTGAAATCAGGTATAGTAAGCATTTTCTTTTATATTTACTCATGCTGCCAGTGCTTCTCTCAACATAACACACAGTTTACTCAGTTTTCAACTTGCTGATTTCTACATATTTTTGTAATGAAAGTTTGTGCTGCACCATGTCTGTTAACAAGTGGAAGAAAAATTTTTGGCTTCTCTTGACCGAGCTGAATTGAGTTTGTTTATTTTTTCTTTTAATAGTCACCATTAGAGCAATGCTGATGGAATTCAGGTCACTTTTTATTTTTTGGTATCCCTGTCTTTGCTTATGTTTAAGTATCATCCCAGTGACACTGCCATGCTGCCAGCCACATTCCTTCTGCTACACGCAGGGCATTGCCATTACAGCATGTTAGAAAAAGCCCTTTAACTGGTGTCACCATAGACTGGCAATGGGGAAACATATTTCACTAAGGAATTATACAAGGAGTGGAATTTGGGAAAAATTAGCTTGCTTATAAAACTATATTAGAAAAATACAGTAACCATGTGACAATGCTAGTCATTTTCTATCCAGGCTGGCAGACTGAAACACACAAGTGTGTTGTGATTTGTTAATTTTGTGAAAGAAGTTTATGGAGTCAATAAATCTTAAAGGAAGAAACATCCCAAACTCCTTTCTGTTGGAGACAGCTGATTTGGCTGTGAGCTTTATGGAATAATTATGGAATAATTCCATCAGTTGCCTTTAACTAGATAAAGACATTCCCTGGTGTCATAGGTATTTTGCAAGACTACAGTTGCTTTCTGTGACCCTGAAATTTCTCCTGCCATTTCAAGAGGAGAGGATGCCTTTATTCCTTTTCCCATGATTGCAGCATGGTGCTGCTAGTACTAGCGCTGCTGTATTTTGCCCTAGAGATAGCTATGTTTCACTTGGGGACAGGCCACACTTTTTAAAGGAAATGCATGAGAATGAAGGCATTAATCCTAACAACTTGATAAATTACTGAATTTTTTTCTGCCCTTCATTTCTCTTGAAGGAACTGGGATATGGACAAGCTTTTATCAAGTACCAGCCTCATCAAATAAGCAAATCTTCTAAGTCCAAACAAGTAAAATATAAGCCAGTGATTTTTCCAGGTATATAAAAGGGAGGAAAAGGTTCAACACTATTTATTTTGCTAAGAATCTTCAGGCTTGTTATTGTGAAGGCCTTTACTATGCTACAATATGTGTTCCCCATATGTGAATCAGGAGAGTGTTATACACAGATGTGTACATGTTTGCCAATCCCAGACAGCTGGAACCCATCAAAGCTGCTTGTGTGTGTGTGTGTGTTCCATTGCGTGCCTAAGTAGTGCAAATAGCTTCCTCAGGTTTTGGATTCACTGACATGTGCTAAGCGCAGAGAATCCAGACTGCTAATATTTAGTATTTCAGACCTCCACACCCAAGATGCAGAGCTTGAAAAGGATAAGAAGGAAAGCATTTGGAAGCAGTCTCAACATATGTTTGAAACTAGAAGACTAAAAATAGCACCTCATCCTAGAGAGGTGATGCAGTGTTTGGAGAAGGATAGGACATGATGTCATAGATTGAGTTAATTTTTCTCTCTCCTGCTGACATAGCTGATTTGTTGGCACCCATATATACCCTATAATACAAAAAAAAATGTTCTTAAGGGCAATTGCTCATGTAAAGGCAGTGTGGAAATGGGATTGCTTTGTACATTTTAGTGTTGTTTTTTTGTCAGTTTTTCTCACAGATTCTGCCTGTAAGCCAGTAAGGTCCTGTTGGGGGTTGAATAATTTCTTTTCTGTGGAATTTTTCCTTATTGTTATGCTAAGTAACAAGTTAGTTTC
>VXBI01010170.1:278267-300482 GCA_013397375.1 Toxostoma redivivum | reverse complement strand
CTCTGCAGCTGCGCGGGACCGGCTCTGCCCACAGCACCGGGAACTGAGCTCAGGAAAAAGGAGCCTGTGGCCAAAGGGACTATAACTGAGCTGTACTGTTCTGTTTTGTTGTCAATTTCTAAAGTTGTTGTTGTTTTTATGCTGTTTGCCTGGTTAGATATATTAGTAAAGAACTGTTATTCCTATTCCCATATCTTCTGCCTGAAAGCGTCTGATTTCAAATTATAGCGATTGAAAAAGGAGCGGGTTACGGGAAAAAAGGGGGGGTCTTGCCTCTCCTTGGCATATACCTGTCTCAAACCAGGACAGGTCCCTACCCATCACCACTTAAACCCTTTTGTCTTCCTGAGAAGAACAGGTGAGAGGACAGTACTCCTTGCTTTGGAAGCAGGTCCTCTGTCCTTTCAAATATACTTGAATTCCTCCTCCTGGGAAGCGATACCCAGGAATGTCCTTCACCCAGACAATTCAGAATTCTGAGCTGATCTGCAGATGCTTTTACTTTAGAAAATGTTCTTCAAGACCACTCAGTCATTTCTAGCAAATGCCTGGGATGAAAGATGGTTGTTGTTCTCTTCAGCTTCATATCTCCAGTTTGCTTTTGCTGCATCAGCAGCATGTGATAGTTGAGGCTGGGGAACTGTGGCTGGTCAATTAGGAACATCTCATGGCTGCAGTTCAATAGTGAATACAATTTTGAAATCAAATATTTGAGTGTCTTATGACTTCCTTCTTGTTTGATGCTCACTACCCTAAGAACAGAGGTGTGAACTCTGGTCTCAGAAACTCTGACCTATTCCTCCGGCTTGGATTGCCTGACTGTTAAAACAGAAAGTGCTGCCTTAATAATCCAGTGGAAGAAAAATAGTGCAGGACAGACAAAATAGGAAGAAAGACTTCAGTAGAAAGTACTGGGGTATATTGAACCCCAGTGGGAGTTGTTATTGAGTAGGAGTTGTGCACCTGTACAGAGTTTCAGAAACAGATATGTCATTTATAATCACCAATTCAGCAAAAAACATGAGAAGGAGAGATTAACAGCTTTTTTTCAGATATAGGCAGAGAAGTGTTTAATAAAGAACTCACTTCCAGTAAGGCTGGTAAAGAAACCATAGTAATCCAAGGAAAGGAGAACAATGGATTGAAAAAGAATAATCAGGCTAATGAATCTCTGAAGGTTTGACATTGATGAAAATTATTGGCTGGACCATAACTGAAAATCAAGGCTTTATTGTAGCAAAATCAAGGAAACAGTATTTTAAAGCCAATTACAATTCCTGAGACCTTTAAATTTTATTCTAATGTAAAAATAACTGGATGATGATGCATTCAATGTCGATCGAAGTTTTGAAGTCTGAAAAATAAACTGCTTATGATCTCTTGTGGCCAATAGCCTGGCAAACATATGGAATACAAATGGAGCAAGACTGAGGTTTTTATCTGTGGTTTACATACAAACTCAATTGGAAGCAGCAGGCAAAGCCAAGAGTAGAAAACTGGCCAAAGGAAGAGCATGTTCAGTTCTAAGTTAGAAAACCTGAGCTTTTCCAAACTGATAAGGAATGTGGAAAGATTGTTAAATTTATTAGTTTTTCAAGCAGAGGCTCTTCAAAATTTGGTAGGTTTTTTTACAATGAAGAAATGTCTCAAGTACCAGAGCTGAATTTCTTCCAAATGCAAATTTTAAAATGTTGTTTCTGTATTGCATCATTTTTTATGTGACCAGTGAAATCTGCCATGACCTGGAAATTTAAAATTTTCTATCAGCTGCACTTTAAATATATTCTTTCTGAATCATGCTAATGAAAATGTTGTCCTGAGTACAAAACAGAGCAGTGTACTCAAAGTCATTATTCACCCTACTTGACAACAGAAGCACTCAGCTTCTTTGAACTGGAATGCATTAAAGGGGAGAAAAAGGCATTCAATGGATTATGCTTTTTTCAGCTGTAACACTGAAAACTCTGCTGTCCTATGTTTGGTGCATAAAGCTGCTTTGCTTCATGTCTTTTTCAGACTGATTTTTGGTGCTAGTGTGTGAATAAGTTAAAGAAGCATTGACTCTTTTGGCCATAACAGTTAAGACAGTATTTGCAGTACTTCCAACTTTGTTTGCATTAGGAGTCAGAATGTCTTTGTGAAGAATACACACACAGAGTCCTGTGTTCTGCAGCATTGAAACATTTTCTTGTTTTAACTTCCTTTCTCATGAGTTATTGCAGTTAAATCAAGTTTTCTGACTCAGCTTCCTGCAACAATCCTTGCTGCTTCTCTCTCATTTTTATAATGCACCGATGTGTTCAGTTGCTGCCAGACCAATTCTACCCCCCGTATTTGTGTTCAGTCCCAGAGAAGTCCCTCTGTCTAAAGGAATGGTGACATTCCCCCAAATGGCAAAACTATCCAACACCGTGCTGAGGCAGTCTTTCCCTGTCTTTCTCCCTCATCTCCCAGCTGCCTGGTTCCATCTTTCCTTTTTTTACTGTTCAGATAAGCACCAGAGGGAATACAAATATGAGGAAAGCAAATCCTAATGCCTTGCTGGGTTAAAGCTAAGCTCAGGCTCACTCTGAGAGCTGGAACATGGAGTGTAGGAGCCTGGCCATGCTCTGTACTATGATCAGGCCCCTGGTGCCAGGGACTGGCCATGTGATGCACTTCATTCCCTTGGGGAATGGCTTCCCATTTAATCTGTGAGCAGAGGATTGTTTAGTCAATTCTTCTGGTTTACTTAGTGAAATGAAGATATTCACCCATGAACTTTAACCAGGGCTGTGACTGAGCTTTGATTCAAATGCAAGCTTGTCAGAGCATTGTCACCAAATCTGAAGACTGATAACAGTTATATATCAAATAAATTTTATTATTGCTTGCTTCATTCTACTTTTATCTGATCTTTGAGGTAATTCAAGTGAACAAAGATATATGCAATTGCAATTACTACTCCCACTTAGCTACATATGTGGGCAGTCTTATTTCATAATTACTTCTGTTTATCATAAAGTTAATATTAAGCTGAAGTAGAACAAGGTGCACTTATTCCACAACAAAAATCTATGTATGTGGAGTTAGTCAAGAACAGTTATTTTGGAATTTGCAACAGCTGTTTAGAAAGCTCTCACAGTTTAAAAAAAGACATGCACTACCCAAAGTATACATTTCATGATTCAGAGTAATATATTTTACCAACTGCATTTCGGTTTTTTTCAATAGTGATTAAAATAGAGATTCATTTTTTTTGTGTAGAGGCTGATAAACTGTAAAAGGTTGCAGCATCAGTTGCTCAAGCAGAAAGAAATGTTAAAAATGAAAAAACTGCTTTAAAAATATGTACTTTTAATAATATCTATTAGCATAGGTTAGAAATGTGCTCAAAGTGTTAGGGTAGTGGTTAGGAGTAGTGGTTAGGGTTAAGTTTAGGGTTGAGAGAGTCAAAGAGCCTACAACTCTAGGAACAATGGAGCTGGAAAAGGCATGGCAGGGCCCCAACATTGCTGCACCTACACCCGGCAGCACCACAGTACATCAGATTTTATGTATGTATTGCCTATTATGAATGTTACTTTTTTTTTCCCCTTTGTTATCCCTAAATCCAGTTCCAGGTCAGCTTTTCTTTGACAGGTCACTGGTGAGTTGTTCACAGCAAACAGGCCAGCTGTGCCAAGCCCATGCCTTGTCTGTTACCTTTATATCCCTGTATTCCTCAGCAAATATTGTGCCCTCACTTCTTGAGGCTTCTGCTATTGCTCCACGCCTGCATTTCCCTGCACTGCATCGTTGTGCTAGTCGTAAGTCTCTTTTTCTACACAGAATAACTGTTTGCTACTTTATTTATATAAAATGATGGTTGTACCACACACAGATAAACAGAAGTAAAACAAATTAGCCATAGACCTGGTTAATTATAGAAATTGCTGTCACAGCGAACCAAGGAAAAGATACAGAAGAATTGAGAGAAGTTCAAACAAAGCAAACTTGACAAATCTCAGTCCTGAGGCCTTGCACATTCAGTACAAAGCTTATGGCAAATTACTGAGAGTGGCAATACCCTATTCCAGGGCTGCATGTTTCAGCCCCAAAGGTCATGAGCAGGTAAGAGAAAACTGCACACACTATCACATAATCCATCATGTTTAAGCATTTTTTTAGAACTGCCTATGCTGGCATTTTTCTTCTCTTTTGGGGTAGAAAAAAGCATGCAAGAACTAGAGTCTCAGTTACCTGAACTTGTAAAAGTAGAAGTTAGCTCGAATATTGAATATTTTTCACAGATAAAATTGCATGGCATAGTGAAGGGTAGACAACAGGAGTGATGGCAAGGATAGGCAAGCACTGAAATTGTCTAGCTCTTTCTCAGAAGATAAAAGAAAATCCACAGCCTCCCAGCCAAATGAACATCTGACTCTGCTTTGAGATATCTCAATGTATCTTTCAGTCCTATTGTTCTCTATTACTATTTTGTTTTTTATCTTAAAAAATTCCTTGTGCATTCTCAAAATGGACAGTTTTTCTTATCTCCTTTGTCTTTTTTATAGATCACATGTGTTATACTGATGTGTGTCTCCATAAATCCTCTAACTTGGTTTAGGTTTTGCAAAGTTTGAAAGTGGCCTTGTTTTTTCCATTTTTTTTTTTGTTATTTTATCATGTCATTCTTAATTATACGTATAAAGAATTTCTAATGTCACAATCACCTATAAAAATAGGGAATCTTGTGGTGCTTGGACTGCTATCACTTACTGTGTTTTTATAGTTGACACACAGATTATTTATTCCTCATTTAGAAAAATACCCATCCCTGAATTCTCTAGTTGGTGTTTTGATATTACTGCTAGCTTCTTTTCCAGTCACATACAATCTGTTGTGTTTCTGACTTGACCTGACATCTCTTTAATATCAATGGGCACAGCCCTCTAATTCATCACTTCTTCCATAGCTGCAAGGCTGAACCATGGTCTGGACAGGACATCCTGATAGACACAGCAGGGAGATATCTAATCCTATAACATATCCTTAGTGATTAACTCAAAATAAATTAGAGGTAGCAAAATCCGTGTCTTTTTTATACAGGATTCCTCCCAATACTGTAGTATTGAGTACTTTTGTCTAGGCTTAGCCTAAGGATCTCAGGACTGTGATGGAGATGTAACTCAGTCTCCCAGCACCATATTTATTCCTTCCAGTAATTCTATTCTAACAATAGAGCTCTCCTGTTACTTCAGTCTGAATTACGAAGCTTGGCTGATCTGATATTTTGCCAGTCCTATGCTGAGACCCATTGTATGCACAGAGCTTTTGCAGTTCATCTTAGCTCTGACCAGAGACAGAAAACAAAACCCCAACAACAACAAAACCTCTCATTATTTCCCTCCTGCAGCCATGGATGAAGTTTGTGAGGATGAAAAAAAAATCACCTGGATACTTAATATTTTATGGTAATAGTTTGACTTGGTCCTTGTCCAAAAACAGGTACAAGATTTCAAGAACTCAAGTGCGAGGGAATGTGTGTCACAGTGGTGTGTCTCATTCCAGTGCATCCCTCTGGGATGGAGATGCACTGGTCAGCAGCAGAACCTGTAAAATGGAAGAACACTGAGGGATGCCTCTGCTCACTTGGGCCAATGTCTAACAGGACATTGTTAACTCTGTGGGGTTATTGTACAACACTAGCTGGAAGCCGAATGAGCAATTAATGATCACACAACGTTTTGAAGTTGTAGAATGTAATTTATTGCCCAAAGTAGCTCTTTGGAGTGGAAATGGTCTTAAGATTCTGTGCATTCATTGACCTTTCTGAGAATCATTTTACAAACTAAAAGGGTAATGAAGGGAAGGTTGTTTACAGAATGAGGTATTATCTGCTGCAGAGCTGCTCAGCAGCACCAGAAGGGTCACAGTCTGCATGTGCATTCTGTTTTGGAATAAAAGCATACTTTGTGAAGGAATTCGCCTTTGAAGGGCTGTCTGCCTAAGTGCTCTTCTGGAATAGCTCTTGCGGAATAATGCAGTTTTCAAAAGCTATGCCAGCCACTTCCTCTGTATAGACAAAGCCTTGGGCTCCCAGGATTGGACATTTGGTACTTATAGAAATTTCCTGATGTTTCAAATGGGGACCCTGCGAGCATTCCTGCGGTGTGCTGACGATGGCACAGGGCCGTGGGTTTTGTTGCTTGGTTTCCTGACTTGGCTAAGAAATGGCTTGGAAAAGGTACCCTTAACCTCCCACGGACAGAGGGGTGGGGAAGCTTTCACAAGCCCCTTGAAACAGGCTGAGATGCTGCTCCAATCCCTTCTGCCATGCCAAGCCCACACAAGGGGCAGCCAGGAACTCCTCCTGCTCGCAGGAGATGTGATATCTCCTTGACACGCAGTCCCATACCAACTGTGCTAGCAGAGGCGAGCTAAAACGGGCGATTGCTTTCTGAATACTGTCTCCAAGAAAACTGCAGATGTCTCGTAGAAGTGTTCATATCCTAAAAAGCACCTTATCCATCCTTTTAAAATGGCAGATTAAGTCATATGTATGACTCAGCCTCATTTTCTTGTCCTGTGACTCCAGGCAAGTCATTTGTCTTCCAGCACTCTGACAGGTTTTGGCCATCCAATCCAAAAACGCCGTGTGTGCCTTGTTGAGGCAGATGCGTGAGTGGCACCCTGCAAAAACAAAAGGCAGAGCCGCGAGGAACTGAATGCCTTCCAAACCAACTCGGCTTTAACTAAGGCTGCCTTTTCCAGCTGTAGAGCAAGGGCAGTGCGGTATTCCTGGGAGACGGCGAGTACAGTAGTTGATAAACCACGGGCGATGGAGTGATTGAAGACGGGACTGAGGCGCCTTCCGGCGCGGGTGAGGGCGGGCGCAGGGCCCGCTCCGCCGGGAGCCCTCATGGCGCCCTCACGGCCCCGCCCCGCGCCCTGGCGGGAAGGCGGCGAGGCCGTGCCCTCAGGAGGAGCAAGGCAGGCGGCTGCGGGGAGCTCGGAGCCTTCGCCCCGGGTACTGCGCCCACCTTCTCCTCCGGAGCTGCCCGGGCATGAGCTGGGGCTTAATTACTATGCTAATTTTGATGGGGAATTACGGTGCTCTGCGGCGGGAGGGAGGTTCAGCGGTTCCTCGCCCTTTGGGGATAGAAATGTATATCTCATGAGGAGGCACCTGGCAAAGACAAGCCAAATAAATACGTGTATTGATGGCGATTGATCAGTTATCTTCCTCTGAGTTAACAGATGGGAGGTCCCGCCGGGACCAGGGGGAATTGCAGGGAGCGGGTCCTTGTCACACCCGCGGGCTAGAAGGATACCGCGGTATCCAGGGCTTGCTCACCTACCCTTGGGTACTTGACGTGGCAAAGGTTGGTGGTGGTTTTTCATGGATTTGCTCTGTTGTCTCAGACTTTCACCCTTTTATCTGCTTCACTGCAGGCGATGGTGACTGGAGTCCTTCAGGTGTGCCAACACACCAGCAGCAGCTCAGTGCTCCACTGAGCAGGAGGATTTTTTTCATACCTGAAGCTTTTAATAGGGTGAGGTAAAATTTCTCCATTTTCCCTTATAGCCTGTAGGAAGGCACAGGTCTGGGTCTGCCTCGTTTTTCTGCTGTGATATGCCATTTGCCTAAGGATGGGGAGTAGGAGAACAATCCCATAACCTGCTCAGCAGTGCAGGATTATGTGCATTTTGTGAGGGCGTTTTTAATGAAGAAGGAGACGGTAATATAGTTTTAATGCCTCTTGCATTACTTGTTTTTCTTCGGTATTTGAAGCTAGAGGATTTTTCAAATCTCCCATTTTTTAATTAATGTTTTGCTGTAATTGTGTGAAGGTGTGATTTGTCACTCCATAATTGTCAGGGTTCTGAAATAGAAATTAAATATATCATGACACTATCAGAAACAACTGATTTTATAAGAATATTTCTAATAAACACTAACAGAATAAGATAATTTTGAAATTCTGTTATTCTGTTCCTTTCTTTCCCAGCCTCTATATACACAAGATTCTTGCAAGCAAATTATTATCCATTTAGAAGCTGAAAAAAAGGCTTTTTGCAGATTCTTAGCCTAAACTGTCCCAACCTCTGTTAGACATAGCCCATCTTATAGCTTGTGGATTTTGTTAACAAATGATCAAGTAAACACATGCACACATTTTCATGTAGTAGTCTACTAAACTTTTGATCATCCATAACTAGAACACCAAAGGTAAGCTCACAATTTAAACAGAAGCAGTTTAACCCATTTACAAAACCACAAAAATGATAGGCTAGTTTGGTTATAAGATCATATTTCTAAGGAACTACTTTGTATTCACTGTTCTTGCATTCATAAAATTTAAGGAGGTTACACTTTGCTTATTTAACCATGCTATCACTAAGCGCCTATTTCAGTTCTAGACTGCACTTATAGGAAGTCACATAGAGAGGGCAGTGAAGCAGTGGTGGAGTACAGACATGGCAAGTTAACGATGAAAAACATGAAATGAGCTCTCTGTATATGGGTTTGCATAATAAAAGTTCCAGATTTTTATTACCCTTCTTTTGTTCTCTCCATGCAAGCATACTTCTTACAGCCATTACCTGCACGTCTTCAGCGTTTATTGGTAATTTTGAACCTCAGCAAGAAGTCCAAAACAAATACATCTTTAATAATCTGCTCTCAAGATACACCACTAAGGAGTTGTAGCCTTCTCAGCACTGTTTTGTGGGTTTTCTGTCACATAAAGATGGAGACGCTGAGTTGTTCCATTGCCTTTCCATTACCCATTCTGTCTGCAGCTATGCTGACTTTTGTTATAAAAACACCGACTGCCTTTAGCATTCTTACCAGAATAAATTCCACTATTGATAATTCATTTTAAATGTTCCCACCTCCAAGATTCATCTCTGACCCAAGATTCTCACAAGGGAATGAGATCTCTTTACCTAAAACCTGTGAAGCTCTTTCTAGCCAAACTGGTTCATCTGAGTGTAAAGCCATAGATTTTCTCCTTTTGGCCTGGTAGGTCAGATAATGAAGAGTTGGAAGCAGAATCCAAATTTAAATCCATATATGATGTCATACTGACACATTTCTCTAGTCCTTGGACTCTTAGAAGTACTTTTACAGACATTTACTCGTTTATTGCCTCTCCATGACTTTGTTTGCATTTCCCACTAGTGATCAATACTTTATTGCGTGCTCTTTCATGATGAAGGCCATGGAGGATCAAGTAGTCCAAGAAGAACCAGGATACCAAGATGATGAGGTAAATTTGTGATTGATTGAAAACTGTGTGCAGCAAATGTTTGAAGATATTTTCATAGTGTTATGAAACTCATGGAAGGACAGGAGGTTCCCAAAAACCATCAGGGAGTTCAGTGCATTTAAAATTTTGTTCCAGTTCACTACCAAGAAAATCTCATTCCCCTAATCCCTTTACAGCTTGGCTCTTCAAGTAATCTTCATTAACCTTTCAAAAGCTGTGCACAGTTTTTAATGGGATTATCATTATTTCATCGTATTTTACACTCCTATATTAAATGCAAGGAGACTCTCAGTTAATTTTCTGCTTCCAAGGAATGATCATCAGCATGAAAAGAGTGAGAAACTATGGCAGAAAAGCTGCAGATTGTGATTATGATGATAACACAAGTTTTATTAGCACAGCAGAGGATTAATTGCCTGTGAAGATACACTGTATGGAGAACATGATAGGAAATGTGTAGGCCTCACTACACTACACTTAGCTCACTATGGCTTTGCTTATTTCACTTGTCCAACAAGTTATGTATTATTTAAGAAAAATCAATAAGTGTTTACAAATCTGAAACAGTCACGTAGTGAGATAGATGTAATAACCAGAAAAAGAAACATCTATTTTTTTTCTGCTATTTTGTTTAGGAATCCTTTTTTCAGGATATTGACCTGCTGCAGAAGCATGGAATTGTAAGTATTAGCAATCACACAGAATTATCCCTCAAAAGCTACTGTAAGGTTGTTTCCAAAATTGTAAGCACATTGATGCAAATAACTGAAGTTCCTCCTTGCAATAAGTTCTAACTCAGTCAGTGGAGACAAATTTTGCCTTTGGTGATAAGACAGATTTTTAGAAAATCTCATTCACATCAGATTCCTAAATAAAGTGTCAAGATACTCAAAGTATTTAGCACCTAGCACTCTTGAAAAACCAACTGCTTGCTAATTTATTTGAAAACTGTGTGATAGATTATTTCCTGTTCCTGCCAATCTTTGTAACTACTCCTGCATTTTTGGTGCCTGTGAAATTACACTGTGACAATTGTTACTATACTATTTTCAGCATGCTGGTGCAGGGGGTAGAGTAGGAGTGAGGAAAATATTAGTAGCTAGGGAAATAAGTGGTTAGTTTTCTTCATCAAATGTGAATTCCTGTCATTGTTACCATCATCACATAAACATCATCCATTTATTTGAATTACAATTATTATATGTTTATCTGGGAGGCTGGCTCATGGATTGGAATCCTGTTATATTCAGAGTTACAGAAGCAGAATAAAAAGTTGAGTTTCCTTAAGTAATGTGAGATTGAATAAAAGTGGCTACAGACAGATAAAGATGAGGAGGACATGTCACAATGATTCATCATTAGTTAGCTCTGTAGTTACTGGGCTGACCATGTCAGCAATGCAATTGTTGGCAATTATTTATTTGCAGTTTTAAAGATAGTTCTGAAGAAGGATCACATGGTTGGGAGCTCAAACTATGGAGCAACATAGGAAAAATAAACAAATTATTGCTTTAAAAATGTAGCAAATTGATCAAAGAGGGTGACCTGAGCTGGAAGGGAGCTGTCAGTATGAAACAAGGCATGGCATTCACAGAATGGTACAAATGTGTGAAAGACTTTGAAAACCAAGAATAATGACTTAGGCTGTTCTTCTGGAGTTGCAAAGGTTTTCTGCTCCTTTCCATTATTTTTTTCTTTCTTCCAGGTGGTTATTCCCACACCCCAGAGGAAGTTTGTGTTCTCGACTGTGCCATCTAAAAATTTTGTGCAAACATATGATGACCCATATCTGTTAAATTCATTTACCTGAAGAAATAATTTTTGTGGGTTTAGATTTTTTTTTTTGTGAGGAATGGAGAGATAAATATTTACTGAATCTGCCAGTGTGCCCAGAAATAGAATCAGATTAGAGACTGTGGTTTGGTGATCAAAAGTGTTTGGTAGGATTTAAGGTGCTGTTACCCCTCAGCCTCTGCTGAGTGTCACACACTTATCACAGGATGAGAGATAAGATTCCAAATAAACATGACTAATTTCTCACAGAACTCCTCTCCCTTCTTATGCTCTATGTACCCACACACTCTAGATAAATAGATGATATGTCCAGTTCATAGTTTTTTTCAAAGAAAAATCTTGGCCAGAGATGGTAAATTTATTAATTATCCCACACCTTTCACATAGCATGTTTTCTTGTGAGTAATTTGTTCTCACTTTTACATTTCCAGTGATGTAAGAATAATAAAATGAGGTGAGGGAAGGCAAAATATGTCAGTAGGGTGCTGTATGATGTTACGCTGATGTTACGCAGTTTATGAAAAACCAGTAGCTCACTCCAGGCCAAAGTGCCAGTCAGATCTGCAGGATACATGTGTTTTAAACTGGACATGCAGAAACAGCACAGCTGATAGACTCAGCTTCCAATGATCCTTGTGAATGAGCTCCCAGCTATCCACCACCAGATTATCTGGTATACAGATTAGCTGTGCTAAGGGACCAAGGACAGACTGAGTGTTACAGGGTGTCCTAGGTCCACACTATCTGAAATGATTCTGTACTGTTTCTTTACTATCGTCTTTTATCTAGGAAAATAGACACTGAAAGGGGAGAAGTAAATACTCAGACACCTTTCTCTCAAAACCACCAGGAGCTGCTCTCTGTACCATGATCCTTCACACCAATGTTACTCAAAATTTTGTTTTGTTGGTGTCACAAACTACACAATGAAGAGTTTACTGTAAATCTGTTTCTTTCTTGGTGAAAACACATGCATATGAATGTAAGCTTAAAATATTTTGCAAAGGTTTACTTCACCTTCTAGTTGTTAACTGTTCTGAGTACTCACAGAAGGGAAATTTCTTTGCAGAATGTAGCAGATATAAAAAAGCTGAAGGCAGTTGGGATTTGCACAATCAAAGGAATCCAGATGACCACAAAACGGGCACTGTGCAATGTGAAGGGGCTCTCAGAGGCCAAAGTGGACAAGATTAAAGAAGCTGCAAACAAGCTTGTTGTAAGCCAGTCACTTTCCTGAGAGTTTGAATTTATGCCTCTTCAAAATGCTGTGCAACATTTCTCTTAGCAGATTTCCCACTGCATCATCAAAATAATTTTGAAGATTATTCTGCCTGTTACTCTAAGGCATAATACTTTATACTCTACAACAACCAGACAAAATGCTGAGGTGCTTTTTATAACCAACCCATGGGAATAAGGCTGGGGGAAAAGAAGATATTCATGTGGGTTATTGCACTTTTAACTTCAGGTTAAAGTTAAAATAAACCTTTCCTCTTCCCTAGGAACCAGGCTTCCTCACTGCCTTTGAGTACAGTGAAAAACGGAAGATGGTATTTCATATTTCCACTGGCAGCCAGGAATTTGAGTAAGCGTATCTCTTATATCCTTCCTTCATCCAAATGTTCCCAATAAGCATCTTAATTGCCTTAATGAGACACAGAAATATAAGGGAATAAATACTTAGCTAGGACACATAGATCCCCTTGCATTTGGAGTTAGTGCTGGCTTAAAGAATCCTACATCAATAAGCACCAAAACCAGCTCCTTTTCTGAGGGGAAACTGGACTTTGTACAGTCACTGTAAATAAATAATGGGTAGCCAGAAATCTTGAAAGTATAATTATTTTACCTATCAAAATAATCTGCAGTTTTCAGGTCAAAATTACAAGTCTTCAAGTCCTCCCTTGAAATATTTTTATGGAATGCTATTTTAAAATATTATTTTCAATGTTATTTTCTCTCCTTTCTTTCCAGTAATAATTTCTATAGCTCTTTCCCTTGCACACAAAAAGGGAGATAAAGACAGAGCTAATTCTTCATGAATCAATGATCATTTAGTGTCCTGCAATTAATGCATCAAGTGAGGGGCTTTAGGGAAGAAATTATTTTCCTTAAAGTAGTAAAAAAGTTTTTTACTTTCCTTTTGTGATTTTTTGGTTTTAACTATATCATAATCCTCTCCCTGTCTGCAGCAAACTTCTGGGTGGTGGGATTGAAAGCATGGCAATCACTGAGGCCTTTGGAGGTAAGAGAACCACATTAAATTGGTATTATCAAACAAAGAATTGCAACTTAATTTAGATTTTAATTCAACTTGGATTACTTGTATCAAATTTACCACATTCTAGCTACAAAGATGAGTATCTGCATTAGTGCAAGAAGAAATAATCCTCTTCTCTTAATGTTTTCCCATCTTTCCTCTTCATTTGCTTGCAGACTAAGTTTGAGCTGAGTAATCGTTATTGGGCGTGCTGATTCAGTACAACATAGCATTTTTAAGACTATTACTAACATGCCAAAGTTCTCTCTGGTGCAGTGTGTTCCTTTCCAGTAACAAAATTGCCACAAAAGGTATTTTAGTTATGCACACTTAAGGTATATTTCATTTTATATAAGATTTTGGAATTACAATTAAGCTGCTATTGCAGTATACCTTATTAGTTGGTGCTTGACACTTCAGCAATAAGAGTTCATAAAACACAGTACTCTTCCCTTTAAAAAAGATAAACTGGAGACTAATGTGATTTGGTACAATGAGATTAA
The DNA here is from genome assembly GCA_013397375.1 of Toxostoma redivivum. Classification (NCBI taxonomy): domain Eukaryota; kingdom Metazoa; phylum Chordata; class Aves; order Passeriformes; family Mimidae; genus Toxostoma; species Toxostoma redivivum. Next base: position 286,689 of record VXBI01010170.1, on the reverse strand, counting down.
TAAACTTGTAAGCTTCTCCTTGATCATTTTACTGAAAATGAAACTGGGCTTGGTTAATGGACCCTGCCCCTCCATTATCACTTTTCCACAGGTGCCATGTGGTTTTAACTTCTACACATAAGAGAATAAATTACTTCAGCATCAAGCATTATCAAATCAAAGCATTTCAGATTTTGCTTTTCATGTAATACATTTCTCCTGCACAGAATATGATTTAGAAATTGAGGTTAAATGATTTTAAAAGGTAGACATTGAGGTGAGTTTTGTAAGTAAGAGTTTCTAACTGCAGTAATTCCTGAATCTGTCAAACTTGGAAAAAGAAACCCTGACTTTTTTTTGCCTTTTCTTTATTTAACAGAGTTCCGGACAGGCAAAACCCAGCTATCTCACACTCTTTGTGGTAGGCATAATACCTTAAAAGAATGCTGTTTCTTCTCAGTGAATCCACTGTTTGCAACTGTATCAGAACTAAACACATAGAGACAAGTCAGAATCTTTTATTTCTACAAATACAGTGAAACAGACCTGGTGACTCTTACCTCCATAAACTGTGTTTGAGTAGAGAACTCATAAATGGTTACTTTAATATGATGGTACTTTAATACTGCTCACATCCATTAAAGTTTTGCCATACGAGGAGTGAAGATAATAGGCTGTCTTAGATAAACCAGTGAAACACACCATCTGGAAAAGCAGAGCAGAAATATGGGTCACATGTAGATGGGGCATTGCTCAGAAAAGGATAGAGGCAAAAATTTTTTCTCAGCAGCTCTTTGACTGTCCTGGTTTCAAGACATTTTGCTGAATCTGACATTCTGAAAGGGCACTGAAAGGGTACTACTGGCTGTCAGTGACTGGACAAACAGACTTTGGCAGTCACCATATTTGGGCAGTGCCAAAAAAAGCAGGACTCTGATTTCTCAGAGATATCTCTCAATGTGTAAAGAGTAGTAGACAATAACTTCTATAACTATTAATGCTGCTGGAATTACCAGACACTGGGTAGGCAAATTCTCTTAAATGAACCCCCTGTATTGTAGAGTGAAATGTGGCATGTTCTGGAAAAATAAGGTCTCCTCTGGTCGGTACAGTGTAATGGTCAGCAGAGTCATACCCTTTTGCATGAATGATTACAATGGATTGAGTATTTTAGCTTATTCACTCCAAAGAGACTAAACCTACAATCAGCAACTATCTGCATATCAGGAAAAATTCATATCAAAAGAATTTTTGATCATATGAGTAACAGCTGGAAAGAGTGACTACTAAGCCAAAAGAATTAATTTGGGCAAAGGATTAAGAGGAGGCTTTGTGTGTAAGAACTTACTAATAATATCCCTAAAATATACAGATTTAGTGATGCTACTGAATAAAACAGGTTTGACACCATTGATTAAATCTCATCTGATCTTTAACCAAGAAAAGTGGCTTGAGCTTATTCTCAAGATGGCAGTAAGACGAGATACTCCTGATTTTCACACTGATTAAAACTGACAGTTCTTTGTGATATGGATAAACAGTTGTATTTTATTTACATAATAATAATAGATGGAGTAAGAAAACATTTTTCCTGCTTCTTCATTTTAATCTATGATTCTCTGTAGTGACAGCTCAGCTCCCAGGACCAAATGGCTACACAGGTGGAAAGATTATCTTCATTGATACTGAAAACACTTTGTATCTTTTTGACTGTTAAAAGCTACAGATGTGATGAACTGGAAAGTTAGTTTATTTTGTTGTAAGGAGGCAGAAGGCTCCTGATAGCTTCATACATGTAAAACATTATGACTGGCACAGAAATCCTGGAGAGCACAGTGTGTAGTGGCCCACAGGGAAGTGAGTTTTTCTTCTGTCATTTGATATAATCCAACCTGGAAAAATTACTTAGGAATTGGGTTTTATTGTAACTGGTTTGGGTTTGTTTGTTTATTTGTTTTGGGGTTTTTTTTTTTGTTTTTTTTTAGATCTAGTAGGCCTCCTACAGGTTATAGCAGCTTTTCTATTCAAGATAAATTTATCTAAGTACTAAACACTATTTTTAACACTTCACATTTGCAGTAGACTGTGTATAAACAGGTTTTGCTCACAGCTAAATTCCTAGAGCACAGATATCCATATGTCAACCCCCCTGCCTCAAACCCTAAACACAAAACAATTATCATCGTGAGCCCTAAACTATCTTTAGGGTACGTGGGACAGCCTGAAGACAAAAAGTCAGTCTTCTCTAGGACTAAAATAAATAGTCTTCTTCCCACCCCCCACAATAATCCTATTTTGGAGTGGAGTTTTATTATTTTCAGAGCATGGTTTGCACAAGGAGAAATCCTTAACTCTGACTAATGCCAGCCGACCAGATCGCCTGCGTGACATTGCTGATCGCTTCAATGTTGACCACGAGGCAGTACTTGACAATGTGCTGTATGCACGTGCATATACCAGTAAGACCATTATTGCAACTGGCATGATATCTAGGGTTTTTTTCTCTCAGGTACCCATTTTAATAGTTCTCAATTTATTAACACTTCTCTGTTTATTAACAGCTCAACACACTCTGTCACAAGACACCACTTTAAAACTTCAAGACATTTTGAAATAGGACTTCTTCTTTTAGAGTGCAATATAAACATAAATAATATTATTAAAACATTTTCCGTGTGTCATTTAATTCAACATTAAATTAAAATGTATATATTGCTTTTCAGTTCTTAACACAACAAAAAGTTGTCTTCATGCAGAGTGAAGATTTTCACAAAGAGATGGGTGAGAGGAAACTGGAACCTGCAAAGTAGATTGTTACTGAGTGCAGGATTTATAACTGCTGGCAATGAAAATATAACCAGTGCAGACATTTAAAGTGGAATTTTAAAGTTCAGGCTCGGTTCATTTTTGTTCTTTCTGGTCCTAATTTCTCTTGGCAACTCTGCTTCCCACTAGGTGAACATCAGATGGAATTGCTTGACTATGTAGCAGCCAAGTTCCATGAGGAAGCTGGTATCTTCAAGTTATTGGTACAAGACTTTGTCTTCCCGTGTGCTTACTGTTTTCAAAATAAGTGTTCCTGTTTTCTTTCACTATACTTATCTAGCATGATTACCATGCAGATCATTGACTCCATAATGGCACTTTTCCGTGTGGATTTCAGTGGTCGTGGAGAGTTGGCTGAACGACAACAGAAACTAGCTCAGATGTTGTCAAGGCTCCAAAAAATATCAGAAGGTACAGGAAACATTGCAAGATTTGGGAAACATGGGCTGGAGTCACTACCAGTAGCTGTTGGTAGCACAACCACCTAGTAGTCCAAGTGTATTATCAATCAGGCACTGGCCCAGAGATCTTTTCCTCACTTTACACCTCTGTCAGTTACCAAAAAGATCAAACTGATAATGTATTATTTCAAGATGACAAATTGAGAAAACTTCTGGACTTTCCTACATTTAGAGTTTTTCTAGAAATACTGTCAAGCCTTAAATGAGATAATAGGTTGTAGAACTGGACAAATACTCAGTAATTGTCTTCCCCAAATTTCAACAGTCTAAATCCAAAAGAAAGACAGAGAAAAGAGGATGAAGGCGTAGAGAAATAAGGAAGCCGTGCCTCTTGCCACTTTCTCAGTACTTTGCAATCCTTTGAGGGATGATGACAGGATGAATAGATTTCCTTCTCTTTGGAATGTCTCAGAAATGTTGATGAAGAATGAATAAATGCCTTTTTCGTGAGGTAAAAAAAAAAGGCAAACAGAGAAAGGGAAGAAGAGGGAGCTGAAGGCAGGGAGCCAACAGAGAATAGATGGGAACTGAGAAAGACTTGTTCACTGGAATTCTGAAAAGTGCTCATTTTTGGCATATTACAGCTGAAGCCACATAGGAGCAAATCTAGGCTGTGTCCTGACTAACTGCAGCCATCAGTCATATTTTCTTCTCATTAATTTGAAATTTGAAGTGCTACAGCGGAAACCTTGCTTTTTACCATGGATAAGAGAATATTTTGGAATTCTAATTGGATTTGACACAAACATGCATTTGCAATGTTTTCTCTTGCAGAATATAATGTGGCTGTGTTTGTGACCAACCAGATGACTGCTGACCCAGGAGCAACTATGACGTAAGATACTTTTTCTCTCTCTTTTAAAAAAATTTCCTGTATTTTGTATTATGTATTTAACAGAAATGAGAACTGAGATTGTGAGGAGCAAGAGGCACTGAAATGAAAGATCAGATTGGTCATTTTCCCCTGAGTATTAGGAATCATAAGTAAATGACACCTGGAAGTTTCTCTCAGTTTTTGGAATGAGCTTTTTTACATTTAACTGCTGCCTGGTATGGTGGTGTGATTTCACTGTGACTTAAACAAAGAATAAACAAAGAAAATGAGCTATAAAAAGTATTGAAAAAACACCACATTTTCCTATGGAGAAGCTTATATGTGATATTTAAGGTGTGTATTTCTTGAGCCTCTTGAATTTAGAGACAGGAAAATTATGCCAGCATTGAACACTTGAACATATTATCTTGAGACAAGTGTGCTGAAGCCAGGTTTCCATGTTTTTCCCTACTGTTTATTTATTACTGAGTTGAATAGGGCTCAGTCTGACAGATAATTACAGTATTAACCTCTGGAATTTGCACAATGAATCAGCACAATTTTCTTGCTAATTCAGGTTTCAAGCAGACCCAAAAAAGCCCATCGGGGGCCACATCCTTGCTCATGCTTCGACTACCAGGATTAGTTTGAGAAAAGGGAGAGGAGAGCTGCGTATTGCAAAGATCTACGACAGGTAAACCACCTTTCCCTCACAGGAAGGAAGGTGACAAATTCAAGGTATTGAAACATGGGAGAAAATCTGGAAGGACAAACTAATTAACAGATTAAACAACAATTAAAGTTGTCTTGCACATTGCATGTATTAAATAACATCATCTTTCACCATAAATCCTACTAGATGCTCAGCTCTTAATGAAGACCATCAAATACTTTGGTAGGACTGGTGGTCCCTTGGCAGGAAAATTGTGGACATGTTAAATTCCTAGGTTTTCCTGGCATGATCATTTCACATTTTCTGATCCTGATGACATTGATCACGTTCTACAGTTTGCATGTAGGTATAAAAGCACTGATGTATTCCAGGTTGCTCACACCCACAACATTTTGGAGACTATTTCACATCTGCATTTTACATGGAGAAACCCACAGGTTTCTTGTTTTTTTTCACCCAGCCCTGAGATGCCTGAAAATGAAGCCACATTTGCAATAACCGCCGGAGGGATTGGAGATGCCAAAGAATAGGTAAAAAACATGATGCAAATGTGCAGCTAAAAAACAGCTCAGTAGTTGGGATGAAGATTTGTGAAAGGTCGACAACTACCTGGCTGCATTTGTAGCTTTTGGGAACTATTTTAGATATTTTGGGAGAACACTGGGATGAACTTCATACAGTTCAGTTCTACAGAACTAGAATTCAGTTAATTTAGGATTTTTGTTTTTCAATTGAACTTTTAGCACACAAAGATTTAAGCAATTAGATTGTGAATTGTTCTTAGAATCCTTTTCCTATGTTTTGAAACTCAAACTTGTCCTCTCACATGGGAGTCAATATACTCTTTCTTAATTTATTTCAAAGAGAGTGTCAAAGTGGTAATTTAATAGTGTGAAATGCAACAGAACTGGAATAAACTCAGTTATAAAATTGACATATAGATGGAAAAGGCAGTGGGAGGATCAACAGCTGAAGAACACGATGGATTTTCATGTACTGTAGAGGAGGAAGTAGTTTTAAGAAAACGTTTTTAAACATTCTTATCTTGACTGGATAATGTTTATGTTTTTATTTAGCATTTTCTACTTTTTGGACAGAATGTTTTAAATCTGTTCTTATTAAAGTTAAAAATAAAGACTATGCATTAGAACAGAAGACTGACTATGTTTGGGTGCTTTGAATTAAATTCTCCTCTCAAAAATCTCATTGATCTTTCATGAGAAAAATAATCTGGGCACAATCCAACACCTTAAAACCTTTTTCTAGTTCTCTAAAGAAACAAACTTGATGTAATTCACTCGTCATTCTTCTAGTATAAGTAAGAATATTAAAGATTATTATTAAATAATATTAAATATTGTTACCATTGAAAAGAATAAAACAAATCCAGTGGCTAGATAGGAGAAAGTGGCTGGCACCAGCACTTACACCAAAGAAAAGGCACTTAAGATTCAACTTGCTGAGGGGGCCAGCCAGCATAGGCACAGCTCTGAGCTAGCCAGAGATGTAGGTCACAGGAGGCAAAAGAAAAAGCTGGGAATAAAGAGGGAAACAGGGCATTGGGGGCCAAAATAACAGTTCCAATTGCAATATCTCCAATGCTAATGGAATTGCTTGCTTTAAAATAAATTAAACAATACATACATACCCACACATGGATATAATGGGGTAGTCTTACTTTGTCATCTGGTAATTACAATGAGTCTAATTTTGGGATCTGGTCAAAGAACTTGTCCTCACTGACAAAATATTTTTTTTTGTTTAGATTACCAAATGCATGTAAGATAACATCAAGTAAAAAGGCAGCAATGACCAGAAATTCATGGAAGAGGAGCCTGACATTTTAGCCAGGCTTTTCCTTGTGACAGACTGAGAGTGCTTGCGTTCCTTAAGTGGTTTCTTAACAGATGATTTTTTTTCCTGAGGTAAAGCACTATTTTTCACAGTGAGAAAAGTCTAGAGAGCTGATGGCTGGGAGGCTGGCTGATCTGAGAGAGCTAGGAATGGACCAGCCATTGTCATTTAATGCTATGCCCAGTCCTTTGCATGGGCCAGGCTTTCCCACACCAGGCATTTGTATTCAGGGGCCAAATACTCAGTGTCAGTGAGAGCATGCAGTGTCACTTGACTCCCTGCCACCCACTTAAAAAGACCCAGGTTTCTTCCAGTATTTTATTTTAAGAACTTAGATTGTTTTTTGCTTTCTCACACGTGATACACACACACACACAGATATATATATATATAGATATATATATATATAGCATGTGAAACTAAAATGGTAATTTGTGTGTTGTTCTAGGCTGTTATTTTTATCCAAGGGTCTGAAAGTAAAGGGGACTCGCTTTCCCTTGTGCCAGTATACCCGATTTTTGATAATCTGACAGCCCAGAAAGCACTGCTGATAGCGATAACGCGGTGTGGGCCGGGGCCAGTGCCTGGTGTAACCCCACCATCCACGGGACACGGCTCTTTGTGCCGGGACACACTGACTCGGCGATAGCACACAGAGAGCACAAAAGGATTTATGGTCTGTGCCTCGTAATCGCCTCGTGGATTATTCTGTCTTTCAGCAAGGAGTCTCTGGCTCATCTGGGGAATTCTCTGCCGGCCTGCCGGCGTTCAGACGACAGCAAACATCATGGCCGCTCTCACTCTGCTCCTGCCCCAGCGCCGCGCCAAGATCTCCCTGCTAAACTGACGCCGGAGCCGCCACAAAGGTCCAAAGGGCCGCTCCCACCCCGTCGCCCAGTGTCTCGTTACTGTTCCGCCATTGTCCATCACTGTGTCCTCAACGCCACCGCCGCCACCTCGGCGGAGCTCGTGGGCGACGGACCGTATTCTTCAAACCCTCTGCGAAACCAGTGTAACCCTCCAGCCCGGCCTGCACGGTCCGCGTAAGAATGTTACGCCAAGCGCACCGGGTTCTTCCCGCCCTACGCCAGCCTGAGTTACGCACCTTGCGTACGCCGTGCACTTACGTAACGTGCGCCTCGGCCCAGGCGTTCCCTGCCCTGCAGAAGGGGTTACGGACCGCGCTCCTTGCGTAGCTGACTTTGGGGAATAGCGTTACTCCTCCCCTCCGCCTTCTTCACGCGGGGCCCCGGCTCTAAGTAAAGAACGTTACGCACCTTCCGTAGCCCGCCTGCTACTGCACGGGGCGGTGTTTCGCCGAGCGCGCTTAGTACGTAGTTGGGTTCCGTGAATACGCGTAGGTGTTTCGGAGGGCCGTAGTTTGCGCAGCACCGGGCCGCCCGTAACGTAAGCGGAGCGGGCCTGGGCGGCGGCGGCCATTTTGTGCCGTGAGAGCGGAGGAAGAAGACGCTGGTGTCTCCACACTGCCCGGGCCCTGGAGCCGACCGAGAGCCCCGCCGTTCCGGCCGCTGACGCCCAGCGGGTCTCGGACCCACAGACCACCTCTTCTCCTTTTGTGTCCCACCAAAGAGGCGAGGTGGCGCAAAGCGAGGCCTCCGAGGCGCAGCCACCCCTGGCTGGACCTTCTCCCCGTACTCCCAGCCCCTCGCCGTCCCCACGGCCGGCGTTCCGCTGCCTCTCGCCCACCCCTCCGGGGGCGATGAGAGGCTTCGGGGACCGGGGCCGCGACCGAGACCGCGGCGGGTAAGGGGGGGCTTGGAGGGTCGGCGGGGTGGTGGGCGAAGCCGAACGCTT
>VXBI01010170.1:258094-270745 GCA_013397375.1 Toxostoma redivivum | reverse complement strand
TTTTTAATTTCTACCTAAATAGTATGAAGTTGAAGAATTGCGAAGGAAGAAGGAGATAACAATTCGGGGAATGGAGGGCTGCCCCAAGCCGGTCTTTGCCTTCCACCAGTGTAGCTTTCCACGTAAGTATTTTTGCCATTCTTCAAGGTCATGAAGATTACTGAGAAAATACCTGAACAATTACTGGTTCTGTTCTCTAAAAGGTTCTGTAAAACCTCTGTTGTCCTTTAAGAAATTTATTCTTTTCTTAAATTCTGAAGAGTATGTGATGGATGCCTTGATGGACCAGAACTTCACAGAACCCACTCCGATTCAGTGCCAAGGCTTTCCACTAGCCCTCAGCGGTCGTGACATGGTGGGCATTGCACAGACGGGCTCTGGGAAGACGCTAGCAGTGCGTATTCTTTCCTTTTATTTCTTCAGCTAGCTTCTCTGGTCACCTGCCAGAAATTACCTATGGGTTAGTTTTTGGGCTTGCCAGTGCTAGCAGTGGGATGATTACGTTTTTAAAGCTTCTTGTAAAGCATTCTTGTATGGGGGACACTTGAGTTTCAGCTCAACTATGAGCCTATTGTATTTCATGGGTGTGTATTTTGTGTGTCTTCCTGTTTGGATGCTTAGTCAGTTCTCTTTGGTCTATGCTTACGTTGTGGTTTAAAAAACTGGATGTTCTCTTTAGGACACTTGTTTTATAAACTACACTGGTTAAAATAAAAAAAGGTTGAATTTCAGTGTAGGCATTAATTTTAACTGCAGTGTTAAAAAGAATTTTTATCCTTTATTAAAAACATTGGCTAAGGTAATGATTACTCAGTTCTGCTAACTTACACTCCAAATGTAAGTGAGCCTTCCTGTCAGGTGCTGAGCAACCAATTTTGTGCTCATGCCCAAGTGGATGCAGTTGGTCAGCAGCTCTGAAAATCTTCTGTTCTGCTCGATAAATGCAGGTATCTGGTTTTGCAGAATCACAATTTATATATATCATAGAATACTGTTTTCTTCTGTTTTAGTACTTGTTGCCTGCAATTGTTCACATCAACCACCAGCCATATTTAGAGAGAGGGGACGGCCCAATTGTAAGTGCTTGTTGATTATCTTCCTTTTTGTATGTGTGTCATGACATTGTTAATGAGATGGTGTTTTATTTAGTGGATGCATCAGGATAGTAGTTTTTCCTATCCTATTCCTATCAGAATAGGAATTTTTACTATCACAGTGTGAGTATCCCACTCAGCTGAAATTCTGTGCAATTGCTGATGTAGTCTAAAGATACTTAAATGTTGTAGCTAATAAAGAGAGATGGTCCAGCATTGCTTATGGTTTTATGTTGGGGTGTGTACGCAGCTTGACTCTTCCTGAATCATTTCCTTTTGCAGTGTCTGGTTCTGGCACCTACTAGAGAGTTGGCGCAGCAAGTGCAGCAGGTGGCTGATGATTATGGCAAATGTTCAAGACTGAAGAGTACCTGCATATACGGAGGAGCACCCAAAGGTCCCCAGATCAGAGATTTAGAAAGAGGTAATTTTAAAATGAGTGCTTGCAGTTTCTGGAGGAAGTGATATTGTAAATTCTCTGTAAAAATAAAACTTATCAAAACCTATCTGGAAGGGAGTGAGGGTGAATGAGTGTCTCATTTTCCAGTTGGAATGATAGTTCATGAGGTAGTTCTCTTCTTTGCTCTATAGTGACTTGGATATTAGATTTTCTTTCTGTTTGCTCTTTGAACATTTCACTTGTGAAGATGATCCAGGTGTAGAAAGGAGAAAAGAAAACTTCACAGAAAGATGACAGGTTATTTTAAGGAAACGCAATACCAGCATGTTTAAGGAAGGAATTTTCTTCAGGCAGATTTCTGGATTTCTGCCTCTGTTCATTCAAATAATCAAACTTGTTTCTGAATATATAGAAACTTCTTTGGACAGCAGGAGCAGTGTGTGGTTTTGCTTTGGTAGTTTTTTTTGTAATTTTTGGGTTTTTAAAATTCTTTTCTTAATCACTATGTGCCCTGTAAGCAACCACCGTAACATGGTAGTGCTTGAAAATGCAGGAATGTGCTGATGGTGTTCATCTTCACCAGATCAAAAAATGTTGTGGAATTATGTGAAAAGATGGAAGACTTATTATCAATGCAGACATATATTCAGATCTATTAAAGAAATCAGAAAATTTAGCTTATCACTGCAGTTTGCAGGGTCCCTATTGCAAACGTCAGCCATGGAATAAAGGCATGCATGGTATAAGTGAGTGGGATATCCCTGTTCAAGAAAACAGTACTTTCCAATTCAAAACCAGCATCTTCAGTGGAAGAATCCAAAGTTTCATTGAAGAGTCCTTGGGATGGTCAGGTTGCTGGGTTTTTGCACACCTTTCTGGAGTGCTGTAAAATAGATAATCTGCTTAAGAAGAAAATCTTTTTCATGCCCCTTCTTCCTGAAAATTACCTTTTGTGGACATTTCAGTGACACTGAAATTACTCGCCTGTAAAATTTGGGAATTGGTGGAAACCAGATCCTCCTTGTAAGGAATGTGTAAATTGCCCAACTTAATGTTAATTAGGAATATTTAAACTCTCTGCTTATCCCCACAAACACTGGTAGGATGGTTGTCTCTCACTGTTGGTGCATAATTGATCACTATTAAAGCCTGTGCTTTGGCTTTATATATTAACAAAAATGTGAAAGTAATTTAACGTATATAGCAAGAGAAGCACTTCATGTTTGAAAATGATGCCTCTCTAGACTGCAGACTTTGTCCAGAGCTATCTAGTTCTGGACAAAGGTGCTTCAGGCTTGAGTAGAAGCTTACTTAATTTCTGATATTTGTACAGCTCTTCACAGGTGTTCTCTGGCTTTTAGATTCTCTACTGCATTTATTATTCTAATGGCACTGTAATTTCAGAATGGAAAAAATATTAAACAGAACTAGGGCTTCCACTGAAGTGATTCAGTCTTGGATACGAATGAGGGTGGTGTGTTTTTTTTAAAACAATTTTGCTCTGGAAGGTGATTCATTCTGACTAAAAATACCAGTTGACATTCAAATGAAGAGCCTTACTCTTTTTCCTTATTCTTTTCTGAAGGTGTGGAGATCTGCATTGCTACACCAGGTCGCTTGATTGACTTCCTTGAGGCTGGAAAGACCAACCTTCGTCGGTGTACATACCTGGTGCTGGATGAAGCTGACAGAATGTTGGACATGGGATTTGAACCACAAATTCGTAAAATTGTTGACCAGATAAGGGTGTGTGATCCTTTTAGGAGGGTGGCCTCCTTTGTTTTTATATTTGAAATCCAGTACCATAAACAAAACTGTTTTCCATTTTCCTTAGCCTGACCGTCAGACTCTTATGTGGAGTGCCACCTGGCCAAAAGAAGTGCGCCAGCTTGCTGAGGACTTCCTGCAGGACTATGTTCAGATCAATGTGGGAAACTTGGAGCTAAGTGCCAACCACAATATCCTGCAGATAGTGGATGTATGCATGGAAAGCGAGAAAGACCATAAGTAAGCTGATGTTCCCACCATTTCACTTTGGTTGTACTTCAAAGTCTGCAATGCTTTGTAAACCTACTGGGAATTCTAAATAGGGAAGTTACTCGTACTAGTATTTAACCTTTGAGTGTTCCAAAGTAAGTCAGTCTTGTAATTAACTAATCTCTTATGAGTATTTTGACCATACCTTTGTACAACCAGCAGAAATTCTGTGTGATACTGACTAACTTTTATGGACGTGTATATGTCCTCAATGTTCCTTGGGAGAGAGATCCTGTATTCTGGTACATGTGGCTCTATATCTTGGCTCTCACGTCTGTTTTAGACTGATACAACTGATGGAAGAAATCATGGCAGAGAAGGAAAACAAGACTATCATCTTTGTGGAGACAAAGAGGCGATGTGATGATCTCACTCGAAGGATGCGCAGAGATGGGTGATTAGCTTCTCCCCTTCCTCCTTTTCTGGTGGGAGACAAAAATTGTAATCGACAGCAGTAAGGTTTAAGTAAATGTTCGTGATGCTGTTGTTGGGAACAACTTATCCATTATCTTCTTGGCTGAATTCAGTCATTGTTTCCCAGAAGATTCCACTCCATCAGAGCATTAGTACAAGAGAGAGTGTTTGTAAGCGGTGCAGCTTTTTTAGTGCATCAGAATCCTGATATGCTGGTGGGGACTGTATTAACATAGCAAAAAAGTGATTTGTCTTAAATGGTTGTTTATGTAGGTAGTGGATTTACAGTACACATGCTGGGTAGCTAGAGGCCAGAGAATAAAATATTTCTCAAATCTTACTATTTTTCCCTTTTAAACAAAATGCCAATAAAGCTTCCTGTTTCCTTTAATGTATGTACTTTCTAGCTATACTAATGTCCGTCTCTGTTTGGCAGTTGGCCAGCCATGTGTATCCATGGAGACAAGAGTCAGCCAGAACGAGATTGGGTACTTAATGGTGAGTCCATCACTGACAGGAGAATAATTTGGGCTGCTGTACCTAATATACCTAGACATATTTTTCTCTGGTCTGGTTTTTTTTGGTGGTTTTTTTTTTTTTTTTTCAATCTCTAGCCCAAATAGACACATGTAAAAGGATGTCTCTTGCCTTTGTACTCTAAGTTTCCGTACTTGTGCCTTTTTTTGTTTGTTTTGATAAAACAAAGTGGGAAAATTGTTTAATGCAGCTGGATTTTGGAAAATCGTTGAGGCTTTATATCTTGACTTGGGTTTCTGGAATTAACCCACCTTATCTAGCTTCTGGAAAATGAGCATTTTAATGTAAATCAAATTCAGGTAACTTTATCTTTTTGAAAAATCTTACTTCATAGCATGCTTTGTTTTACAGAGTTTCGTTCTGGAAAGGCTCCTATCCTCATTGCTACCGACGTTGCATCTCGTGGGCTAGGTTTGTACACATAGACCACTCTTGCCTACTGCTGCATATTTTTCTTCTTTGGACTGAAAAATGTTTCTTTAAAAAAAAAAATTCAAAGCGTGATTTTCCCCCACATGTGAAATACGTTTTTTAACATTAATCTTTTTTTTTTCTTTCATATTCAAAGTCTCTTCCTGCTCCTAATGAACAGGCTTTGGTCTGCAGCAAGGCCTAGGCATGACCAATCGATCGCCAAGAGGGAGAAGAGACGTCCAATTATGCAACCCAACCCTTCCACCACACTCATTTCTTCCCCAAATCCAGCTTTTGTTGCTGGATAATAGGGATGGATTGCTCTCAGTTCAGAGCGTGTCAGATAAAGTTCAAGTAGGAAGTTGTGGGAGAGCATTTCGACAGCAAATAGCGAATATTCTCCCTGTATGACACACCACAGATTTGAATGTACCAACTCCAGTGTACACGCATGTTTACCCTGCAGATGTATTCACATCTGAGAAAGCACTGCTCCAGATCTTTGCTCTTGACGTGTAACCTTCCCTGCTCCTCTGTGTTCCTTCTAGGCAGGACCACTGAGATGATATATGGCCTTTAACATCTTGTTACCCAGATGTGTAATTGAATCAAAATCGCACAGCTCTGTTTTGGTGGTATGAAAATGATCTGTCTGGATGCATCAGTTGTGCCCCCTTTTATAATAAGCATATTTATGTTGTGAAACACCATGTGCTGAGTGCTGTCCTTATGCATCTGCCCACCCTAAAAGAGGAGGATGGCTGCTGAAGTGCTCTGAGTTTAATAACAGACATTGAATACTCTTCCCACCCTGAGTTTGGTAGATGATAAACTACTTGGGAGTCAATGTCTCGTAGTAAATTCTAGCCAAAATTACTGCAAATCAGTGGAGATTTAACTCAGAGAATCTATAGTGTGTTAAAAGCCTCAGTTACCTGAGCTCTTTGTATGCTGAAAGGGTGGCTGTGCTGTGCATCATATGGTCACTTTAATACAGGCAGACCATTAAGAGACTTGTCAGCCTTTGTTCACACAACCTTCACCCCTCCTTCCCCTCCCCCCCTCAAAAAATGTCCAGCACTTCCTCAGGAAGTGATTATATGGACTTCAGTCTCTGCCCTCTAGGGTCATGTCTGGACCTGTGCAGTTAGAACTTGGGCCTGTTGGGAGAAGGGACTGAGGCCTGAAACCAGTTTATATGAAAGAGAGCTGCTTTCTCTAGCAGCATTTTTTAAACAGGCTTGCTATGTGCTGGTAGCTTCTTTGTGCATCTTGCCTAGACATTTAAAACAGCCTCAACCCCCTCAAAAAAAAAACAACAAAAACCAACACTCTCCCCCAAAACGACTCAATTGGATAACCCTTCAGAAAACAGTCTCCCCACTTCCCATCGTCCACTTCACCCAAGCTAAGGGGGAAAGGTATCAGAGTCTGTTTCTTGTTACTGAACAACATCTCTGCTTGTTTTGGGGCCCTGAGTTTGCTGCTTAAAGTAAGTCACTTAACTGGCAAACTTCTGGACGTCTTCCTCCAAGATCCTGGAAAGTGAAGGCTTCTACCTAAATAACATAAAACAGGGGCGCGCGCCTTTTGGCTGAGTCACCAGGGCTTTCCCTCTTCCTAATGGAACATTGGTTTCAAAAAAGCTTCTTTCAGGTAAGTTCTGAGTCCCGTAACAACTTCTTTGTGATAATTCCCTGGAGTGAGGTCCTCTCTCTGCACTGATTTTTTTTTGTTTGTTTTTTTTTTTTTTTTGTTCAGTCTATTAAACTAAAAACATTGAATTTGTTTTGTTTTGTTTAACAGAAGCTTTTGTATCAGCTGCAGATAATTCTCAGTGCAGGGGTGGGGGTACATCTACAATGATGGTCTAAACAGCTCTCTAGACTAGCATGTTTGCTAGTTTATGTCTGTCCCGTTTAATAATTGGAGACTGTCTGTGCCATAGAGTGTTCTGATGGTCTGACAAAGGGAATGTTTCCCAGGTAGCTGTCAAAAATGACTTACAGTCTCAATTCTTGATCCTGCTACATTATCTTCTAAAAGTGCAGGAGGATTGTGAGTGTGCACAAACACTTTGGAGCACGCTAGACTGGAGAAGCTGAGTCTTGTACACGCTCTGGTCTTCAGCGAGCTGCGTGCTCTACCAGGACCACTTTGTAGTCTGGAAAACACCCTCGCATCTTCCTCTTCTGCCTTCCTATTCTTTCTACTCCTCCCCAGTCAAGTCAGTTCTGTCTGCATTGGTAGCTACAATTCCTTGTGCTTTCTGACAGGAAAGCACATCCTTGTATCCTCTCTGGTAATTCAAGTCACTTGCTACTGGATGTGCAAAACGGGACTGGCTGAGGACCATGTAGCCTGGAGCTTGTCAGTCTAGCTACACCCTGGCTGTGAAGATGCAATCTGTCACACGTACTCCTCTCTATACTTCACTTTCCCTTTTTAAAAAAACTGTTGCATCAAGGACCCTAGCTGGAGACTCGCGCAGCCCCCTGTGAAACCTGCCTTCTCACTCCCTTTTTTTGGTGTGATTCAGGACTTTGGAGTCAGCAAAGACTGAGGAGCCCCCCCTTTGCTGTAATAAGAAACAGACATAAAGTTCCCCTCTTGTCACAACAACCCTCAATGTTTTTATTTTTTCCTACAACCCCTTTGAAATTGATGCAGTCTGGGCAATAGATGCAGTCTGACCCTTTGGATGTAATTTTTGTATCTTCATTTTTTTGACAATTGCCCCTAAGAGCCCCAAATAGGGGACAAAAAAGCGTTGGAGGACCTGAAACTTTTACCTGAGCCCAGGTTCTCCGGCGCTTCACAACCAAATGGGGCTACAGAGAAGCGTCTAAGCCAGTTCACAGAGCGAGCGTGTGTGGGGACTTCTCGCTGCCACGGACCCTTGATGCATGCTCCCCGCGCTCCAGTGGTCCCGTGTCAGAGGGCGGAGTTTTCGAAAGGAGGCCGCCAAATATAAAAGGCAAAGAGACGGGATCGGCTGCAGCGGTTTCCCACAGGAGGAGGGAGTGTGCATCGGTCTGGTAACAAACAGAGAATGTTTCTCTCTTTAAAACAAAACAAAAAAAAAGAGGAAAGGAAATCACAAAAATCTGTGTTTTATCTTGGATATTTTCAGAATATTCTTGTTAAAATGCAGATTTTAATTTTTTTTTTATGAGCTGTTAGGGCACTTACTGTAAAACGGTGCATTTGAAAATATTGTATAATATAGCAAATAGGTGTTTTTGGTACTTAAGGTGCTTTCACTGAAGCGTTGCACTAACATTTACTTGGTTTCTGTCCCATGAGTTTACATTGTCTGTCTTGTCTTAAAACACACAATGCTGATCTCCTAAATCTTAAAACTGTTGCATACAAAGCCATTTTGATAATTTTATTTCCTGCTTCCATGTGACACTGGAAGTAGGGAATTGCTTACAGAATTTAGGATTGCCTAAATTACACAAGCTTGCCAGAAGTGGACAGAACAGCACAGAAATGTTAGTGCAATGCATTCTAGTGATTAACTACGAAGCTGAGTTAAGATACTTTAGGTCTTAATAATTTGTAATGAGTTGGCTGAATAAAACTAATGTAATTTGAATGCCTAAAGCTTTAGGCTAGGGGAATTAGTTCACTGTATTTTATTAGTAATGTAAATATTTTTAAGATTGCCTTTTATTTCATGTTACTGAGCAAAAGGTAAGTGATCTCATTACTGTTATTTTTTGTTAGACTTCTCCCAACAGAGTAAAAGCTTTACCATGGCAGTTCTGCCCTTCCTCCGCCCCAGTTTGCTCTGTCTTATGGTGACATTTTCACTTCACAGATTGTGTTTAAAAAAAAAATGCATGAAATTCAATTAACTTACAAACATCAGTGTCTTTGACACAGGAAGGCAGAGAATTGCATTCCGGGGAGGATGACTTTTGAATGCAGGGCAAAACTGCTTTAAAATTGCCATTCTTTTTCAGGACACTGACCTTTGTTCCTGGTGATCTTAAATTTCGGTCTTCTACTCTTTTGGGATGAGTCTGTCTTGTATTTATTCCATGCAATTACTAACTTTGTATTTTTTTTTCTTATTACTGTCACCTGCATTCGTGCTCCCCACCTTTCGTTGGCACGTCCTCTCTTCTTCTCCCCTTTCCTCAACCCCACCCTTTCACTGTGCTTCGCTCCTGGGCACTTCACAAGACGTGGAAGATGTTAAATTTGTGATAAACTACGACTATCCGAACAGCTCCGAAGATTACGTGCACCGTATTGGCCGTACCGCGCGTAGTACCAACAAAGGTACTGCCTACACCTTCTTCACACCAGGAAATCTGAAACAAGCCAGAGAGCTTATCAAAGTCTTGGAAGAAGCCAATCAAGCTATCAATCCAAAGCTGATGCAGCTTGTGGACCACAGAGGAGGAGGAGGTGGCGGTGGAGGTAAAGGCACAAGGGTGAAGGGCCACACAGGGGATAGTTTCCCCATTTTGAGGGAGGGAATGTTAAGAGAGGGTAGGGAAGTAGTAAGTACAGGTCTAGCATACTAGTGATAAAGCTGTTCTATACTTGAGGTCCCAGCACTTGATGTAGATGTAGTACTGTCCCAAGGGAAAGGCAGTCCCCTGTTTTACCTTAGACGTAGAATTCTTTTCTCTCATAAGATCCTCAGGGAGCTGATTTTGCTTGAAATAATTACTTCGTCACGGCTCCTACTAAGGACAGGCAACAAGGTGAATGTGCAAAATTGAAATCAGTAAAGGGATACACTGAATTTCAGGAACTGACAGACTGTTTTTTTTACCATTCCCTGAAGGAATAAGAAGTTTCATTATACTTGCAAATTAGTCCGGAATTCCTTCTGTTTCTTTGTCTCCAAGCACATACTTAAAGAACCCTTCTTGAACTTCGTGTTTACACCTTGAACAAAATGAAGAGGCGTATGCCCAGCCATGCAGAGAAGTTAGTCAGTCAGAAGAAGGTGCTCCTTGGGAGCAAAATTCGGGATGTAGAAGGGGGAGAAAGGGTGGTGTAAGTGTACCAGAGATCATTGTTTTAGACTTGTTCATGGTACTAAATCTTGATGTATCCATCGCCAGGAGGTCGTTCTCGTTACCGAACAAGCAGTTCAGTAAACAACCCTAACCTGATGTACCAGGAAGAGTGTGACAGGAGGCTCCGGGGAGTGAAAGAGGGCCGGAGAGACTCAGGTGGCTTCAGAGACCGTGAGCGTGGTGAAAGTTATGCCAACGGAGCCAACAAGACCTATGGCAGTGCCTACGGGAGCCCAAATTCAGCTTTTGGGGCAGCACAGAGCCAGTATGGTTATACTCAAGGGAGCTATGGAGCAGCTGCCTATGGCACGAGTGGCTATGGCACTGCAGAGTACAGTGCTAGTGGCTATGGTGCCAGCACCACAGCTGCCACAGCTGGGAGAACCTCACAGAGCACTACCCAACAGCAGTATGCAGGGATGGTGGGGCGCTCGGGCCAGCAGCCACAGCCGCTCATGTCACAACAGTTTCCGCAGCCCCCTGCCACTANTGGTGACCAGTGTAGACCTCTTGCATTTAAAGGAACCTTTTCTTTCTCTTCTTTCCCATTGTGATGTCTCTCATGCAGGTTAGACTTAGAATTCACTATCCAAATCCCTTGAGCCCATCAAAAATGGCCCCCAGTCCACATTAATGACCCTGTCCTCTTTTTTCTTTTTTTTTGGGTTTTTTTTTTTTTTTTTTAAGATATATGTATAGTTGACTGGAAAACTTATTATTTTTGTCTTGCATGTTGGGGAATTTGGAAATTTTATTTTTTCTAAAAGAGAAGGGTATAAGGCAGATAGGTCCCAGCTGGATCATCTTGGTGTCTAAGGTTTGTGTGAAAATTTGCTTTTGAGGGAAAGAAGTTTCTATTCTGTAACACATTAACTTAATTTCAGGAAGTATAAAGAGAGATGGGAAACTCTGGGGGAGCCTAAAAGCACTTCATTTAAAATATAAATGCAAGGGAGCAATGTTCACTTCTCCTAATCTTAGTTTTTTTTTAATAGCTCACTATTACTGCTTGAAATCTTACTGTAGGTGACTTTCCATAGGAAAACTCCGTTCATTTGTCTGAGCTGGGCAGTGTTCAGAGTAGGGCATATTGTTGGCAGTTTCTCAAGTTCTGGAAACCCCATTTTCTGCTACCTGTAACAGCCTGCAGTAGGGAGCTTGGGTTTAAAAACTGTGTCAGAGACCAAACCTTTCTTGCATTCACTACCTGAAAACCAGATAGTTGCTGTGGGTACCACTGCTGAAATGTTCAGCTAATTAAGTTCTTTCCCTACAATTGTTAAATTGCAGCATCATAAATGCATGGAGCCTGATTATCATTAGATTGGTTAGTGCTCTCCAATTTCTGTTTCGTTTATTGAAAGAAGTCTTCCTTGAGGAAGACTTTCTTTCTTTCCTTGAGTCTTCCTCAAGGAAATTATGCAGAACTGAAATGATGAACAGTGTTATCTTGTTTGTCTGTCCTTCACAAACATGCTCCCTTTTGCCATGGGGAATGTTCTGAATGCCGCTACACTCGATAAAATGTGACAGAGTTTTCCACACTTAAATTTAAGAGGTTTGAATATGGTGGGCTGGGGGGAGGGCGGGGGGGGGAGGAAGGCAGGAGGAGATTGCCTGGGGTCTCCTTTTCATGAGGTAAGCAGTGAGCTGGTTAGTGCATCTTGATTCTGAAGCTTTGTTTCTTTTGTACCTTGCACTGACTATTGCTTTCTCTGGCTTTTGAGTGCATTTCCCTGCTCCATTGGTCCCTTTGAGCTGAACTCTTGCAGGTAGGTAGTATTTTAGAAAATGTTAGCGAAGAGTGAAATTTTAGTACATACGTAAATAAAACTTGTTTATTTTACAGGCTAAGGTGGGTGTGAGGGGGGGGTTCCCCCTTTAGTAAAGCATGTTGTTGACNTGGCAGTTTCTCAAGTTCTGGAAACCCCATTTTCTGCTACCTGTAACAGCCTGCAGTAGGGAGCTTGGGTTTAAAAACTGTGTCAGAGACCAAACCTTTCTTGCATTCACTACCTGAAAACCAGATAGTTGCTGTGGGTACCACTGCTGAAATGTTCAGCTAATTAAGTTCTTTCCCTACAATTGTTAAATTGCAGCATCATAAATGCATGGAGCCTGATTATCATTAGATTGGTTAGTGCTCTCCAATTTCTGTTTCGTTTATTGAAAGAAGTCTTCCTTGAGGAAGACTTTCTTTCTTTCCTTGAGTCTTCCTCAAGGAAATTATGCAGAACTGAAATGATGAACAGTGTTATCTTGTTTGTCTGTCCTTCACAAACATGCTCCCTTTTGCCATGGGGAATGTTCTGAATGCCGCTACACTCGATAAAATGTGACAGAGTTTTCNGGGTGTGAGGGGGGGTTTCCCCCTTTAGTAAAGCATGTTGTTGACTTGTTATTTCTAATGCAGACGGTTCAGAGACAGTAGATGATAACAGGAGTTGGCTGCTCTTGGTCTGATAAGATGACAAAAGGATGGATACATATCTTGGTTTGAGGCACGCTCTTTGCATTAGGAGAGTGCAAGGGGGTTGTGGGTTTTTTCTGTTGGCGTTCTTGCATATGGATGAACAAGGCAGCCCACTCCTTCTGTAGCAGAGTGGAACTTATAGCCCTGGAAAAGAGCTTGCTTTATACAGAAATCATTTCTTTAAAATTTTACTTTCTTCCCAGAGAAAAATTTTGGAGGATAAATGCGCTTTTTTTT
>VXBI01010170.1:213697-258082 GCA_013397375.1 Toxostoma redivivum | reverse complement strand
TTTTTTTTTTTTTTGTGCAGCACACAGGTAGGTTGCTGACAGGGAGAAAGGAGATTTCCTTCCAGAAGCTTAGTTCCCTGGTTCCATTTTATATTTCCAGTGCATGGGCAGGAAGTTCCTTTGCTCGTGTTAAGTGAAAGCCAGAAACATTTGGTTTATCCAGGCACTGACTGATAGGTCTTTGGCCTCCCTTGCAAGCAAATGCAGAGTTGGTTTTTCTTTTGTTTTAAATTTGAGAGTAGAATGCAGAAATGGCGTTTGAGGGGTGTAGGAGTAGAACATCTCACTGGCTGGCTTTAAAAAGGGTCTCTGGACTGCCAAAGCTGTCTTGTAGTCTGTTACAGCTTTTGCTTTTGGGGGTGACTTGTGCGTGTTTAAACATCGATGCCAAGTCCTGCAGTGCTTTATTGCCTTTGACATCAGCTGAAGTCCAGGGTCTCGGTTCAGAGTGTCAACCAGACCGCTGAATGCACCGTGGCATGTGCTGCCCCTGTCCCGCCTGGGGCTCTCTGCTCTGCTCCATGTACCAGCTGGAGGGCCCTTGTTGATAAAGCATTAACTTCTAGTGTTGTTTGCATTGTTTTCAATCTGTAAAAAGTTTGTGGGAGTGTCAGATACCTGAGCTGGGTGTCTCCTCCCCTCCCACTTCCTGAAGCAATTTACTGTTTGGATTTCTCTGAACAATGGAAGGGTTACTAGCTTTGTGTGGGATCAGCATCTTGTTTCACACACCTGCTGGTCTCTGAACACATTCCTGTTGTATTAACGAAAACTTGAATTGAGAGATTCATAGATCTGTGGTGTTCAGGCACAGGATACTAAGAGCTATGTTACTATTCTTAGTTTGTAAATTGTCCTTTTGATACCATCTTGTTTTCTTTTGTAGGTATAAATAAAAACACTGTTGTCAATAAATTGTGAATTTTGTCTTTATTTCTGGAATATAAAGCTGTCTTTGCCCCTGTTTTTCCCAGTTCTTGAAAGTCAAATTTAAGGAGATGGAAATACTTCTTGGCAACCCACTGAATTTTAATTGAAATAGTCCCTGTTTGTAGAACACAAGGAAACTGAAAATAAGTGAGGGGGGACGATATTTGAATACTTGTGGAATTAGAAGATTCATGTTATTTAAAGGGCAGTGTGTTTTTCTTGGATGTTACGGGCCTGAATAGAGAGAGGGTCAGGCAGAATTAATTTTCAAGAGGGTGTTAGTTCATACAGAGTTAAAGAAACAGTTTGTAGCATCTGCTGTGTCAGACATGGCCACCTGTGAAATGGGTCAGTTAAGTTAACAGACTTTATTAGCACATACTCCCTTTACAGTGGGCACTTGCTGAAGGACTAAAGGGAGTGACATTTTCCCTTGTGCTGCCTCAGGGTCAGGGTGGAGGTGTGTTTTGGATGTAGATGCTAGGAAGACCTGGGAGAGAAGAAATTGCACTACTTCGGTATTGGCCAGCACTAGCACCAAATTCAAATGAGAAGAAATTTAAAAATGGAGGGAAAGAGTCTGATGGGTTGAAAGCATTTCAGTTTTCCAAGCCTTGTCTTCCTGGCACTGGGTTGGAACTCAGCTGAGCCATCCGTTAGCCAGGGAAAGAAAGCTATGATCTTTGGTATTTCTTACGCTGCCTGTGGGATGTCTTCAAACAGGCATGGGAAGACTTAGCTTCTTTCCTTTTAGGACTGCAAAGAAAAAGAGAAGGTAATGAATAAATTTAGTGGAATTCAACTGTTACATTGTTTCAATAATTTTATGTTTTCTAACTTGCAATTTCAAGTGCCAAATAGTGGGGTGCCAGGTTTGCAAACTGAGTGGGAGACAACTGCTATGAAATGCTGCTAAGAGGGGAAAGCATAACCTATTTATCCTTTATGCTAAAGGAGAAGGTTCTTGTTTGTCTTCCATGGTTACTTGTTCTCATGGGTGGACCATCTTAATTATTTTTCTTGATGATGTGCTATTCCTAGTGCTTTCTCCTCCTTTTGATACAGAGCATACCCTGAATTTATGTCTGTGGCCAGACCCCCACTGAGCCCTCCCAGCCCATCTGAGCTGAACCTTGGGATGGCAGGGATGCTTCAGGGAAATGCTAGAGGTCCATAGGCTTAGACGAGGTGGCCAGAGCAGGGATATCCTGGATGTGCAGTGGTCAGAGGTGCAAAGTGGCTGTGCCTGGGACAGGGTGGTACCACGGTGGGCGCTGGGGCCCGTGTCTGTTGGGTGCCAAAGGGAAGGGCTGTGATGTGCTGAGGCTGGAGAAATGGAGGCCTTGTGAAGGCCAACAAAGTCGAGTGCACATCTGCCCTGGGGTGGAACAACCCCAGGCACAAGTATGTGCTGGGGTTTGCCCAGCTGGAAAGTGGCTTGGCAAAAAAGGCCTTGGGTGTGCTGGTGGACACCAAGTTGAATACAAGCCATCAGTGTGCCCTCATGATGAAGCAATCTGAAGCTGCATTGCCAGCAGGGTGACCAGCGAGTTCTTCCTCTCCACTCAGCCTTGGGAGGCCACAGCTGAGTGATGGGCTCAGCTCTGGGCTCTGAGAACAAGAGAGGGGAAGTCAAGAAGGGCCACAAGAGCATCTTGATGTAGGAGCACAGGCTGCGAGCTGAGACTCTTTAGCGTTAAGAAGGCTGAGGGGCACCTTACCCCAGTGCACAGGTGCTGGATGGGAGGAATGGAAACAGACCCAGACTGCTGAGCAGTGCCCAGTGACAGGGCAAGGGACAATGGGAAATTCCACTTAAAATAGTATTTTATAGTGAGGGTCGTCAGGCAGTGGCAAAGATAGCCCAGAGAGTCTTCATCCTGGAGATAGTCAAAACCTTACTGGACAGGATGTTGAAAAATGTGATCAGGGGCATGGATTAGATTATTTCCTCCCCCCTGCCACCCTGACTGCCCACACCCCTGGCCATTCTGTGAAATACAAGCTTTGGGGAGCTGAAAGCTTCCTCAGGATATCTTTCATGTCCTTGTGTTAAAACAGAAGGGAGCTTATCTAGTTTTGAAAACAAGATAAAAAGAAGTAGCATTCTATAAAAATCCCCTTGCAGTGCTTTGTTAGAGGCTCAGAAGTCTTATTAAATCAATTTCTTTATATAACACATTTCTGCTTTCTTTTTTCAGCATCACTGCCCTTTTTTCTGAGCTCTTCAGTGTTAGAAATGTTTTGAAAAGTTTGGTTTTTTTGAAAGAATGTAAGAGATGCAACCTGCTATAATATTGCTGGCTCTCATAAATGATTGCTAAGTATTTGCATGTCTTCAGACACCACTTCTCTCCCATGATCCAGAACATTTGTGAAAAAGAAAAGAGAAAAAAAGCAATTCTCTTCCTGCTGTGATGTTCCATCTACAAATGTTTTTTTTTCTTCTGCCTCCTGTATCATCTAAATTTTGTACCTCTGTCACTAGCAGTGTGAGATTGGAAGCCAGCAGTTGTGTTTTTCCCCCCTTTTGTTCCACTGTCACAACTAAAAAGGGTATGGATTTCTCACAAAATACAGAAGGACACAGGACGCATGAATTGAGCAGAGCTAAAATGGGAATTAGTTTAGAAAAGAAAAAGAAGGCATTGACGTGGAGCACCTTGATGGCAGTTTTAGAAAGTATTTTTCTGGCTACAAAAATATTTAATGACAGAAGGAAGTCTTAATCTGCCAAGGCCAGCCACCTGCTCAGTGCTCCTGTCACCTCTCTATCAGCAGGTGTATTGCATGAAGCTACCAAAAATCTATTCCTTGAAACTTCAAACATGGGCCATCATTACTGCTTTTGGCAGACTTGGTGGGGAAAGTGAAGGAGGAGGAAAATAGTTGTCCACTTGGCTAATTTAATCTAATTCCATCCTACTCAACAGAAAGGTTTGTTAAAGTGTCCTTCAGCCTCAGCAAACCACAGCATGTTCTCTCAGAATTTAAGTGCTTGGTGCACTTTTAAGCTTTGGTAGTCATTTACCAAAGCATGGCACTGAAATGGAAGAGGCATCTGGTTTTGGAAAACAGGAGTTTCTTGCCTGTGCAGATGCCCATCTTCCTACAGAATCAGTTCTTGACAATCAAGAACTTGATCTCTATCAAAGGAAGAGAAGGTTTAATAATATCTCCATATGTCTGCAGTTGCTTTCTCAGGTACATTGTCTGCCTGCAGCTATTTTTTCCCCCTCAAGGTTTTTGGGATTTTTTTTTGAGTGATTCATAATCTTTCAAAATATATGTAGAATTGAATGTACCTCAGTTGTTAACTTCCTGAGGTGAGGTTAAACCAAGCTTAACTCTGGTTTAATTCTTGCTGTTTCACACGCAGCCGGAGCCTTGCGAGCAGTGATGCCCACTCTCAATCAATAGATAGGTTTTTTTAAACTGGACTTTAGATGCACTGTTTACCTACCTTTGGTGACATAGAGGTAGAAGAAGTCACAGTAGAAGATGGTTTGTACCACCCCAGAAACAACAGCGATCTGGTCATAGAAATTCTCTGTGTGGTAGCGCCAGACCCAGTTGGCAATGTAGAGAGCACGGTAGAGGCCCAGGAAGAAAAGGTAGTGTGTTGTGATGGTCTCTGCTTCCCCTGTCTTGCTGATCATGAAGAGCTGAGGAAGGATAGCTACGGACTCCAGGTAGATGGAGAAGGTCCAGAGTATCTGTGCAGTGCAAAATGAAGGCAGTGGGGAGTCAGTGCTGGTTAGTATGTGTTAAGACCCAAAGCTTTGTGTTTGACAAATCACTGATGTGTGAGGGGGATGAGTAGTGCTGCTGAAGTTGGGGAAAATGAGCTCACTGTGCTGGGAGTGAGAGGAGACAGTGCTGAGCTGCTCTATAGATGGTACTGTCTTCAAGGCCTGCCAACTTTGCCTTTCCTTCCTGCTTTTGCTGTTAAAAATCTCAGCTATTCAACATGCTGCTCACTCTGCTGCCTGGTGTCAGGCTGCTTCCCTTCTCTTTTCCTGCCTCAGCTTTTCCTTACCTCCAAGGGGGTGAAGCTGTGGTTCTCCAGAAATGACAGGCCTGTGACAGGGACCAGCAGGAACTCGAGGCGAAAGGAGTCATTCTCACTGTCAAATGTCTTCTGGAATTTCACATAGATCATATACACAGTGACGTAGGCACAAATCAAAAAAATTACCTGTGGAAGAGAGGGGAGATGGCAAGACCTTACCTGCAATTGCACTTTCTGTGCTTAAAGAGAGGCTGGCTTTCCCAAAAGTCAAAAGCAGTGATTGCTTTGCCTGTGTTGCCTTACAGATTGACTTCTGCTGGAGATATTCCAGTGGTCAGGTAAAGCTTGCTGCACCATGAGAATCTCACACCTGAGTCCCTCTGGGGCACTTTGTGAAGAGGTTGGCTTGGTGGCAGCTTTATATTAATGATCCTGCTGTACAAGAACACCTAGGCTTGGTTCATGGCATCCTGTTCCAGTTTTACTGTCATTAAATACAGCTCAGCACACTTAGTGACTATGGCAAGGGGTTTTTCTGGTCAATGGGCAGTGGCACCAAAAGAAGCATCTTTTTCCGCGCTTCCTGGCTGAAAAACTCGGTGACTATGTACCCTCACCTGCCTGAGAAACCACAGCGAGCTGAGGGGAACCTCTCCTGCTGTACTGCCCTCTCCTTACCTTCATCACAGTGTTATAGACAGAGATAAAATTCGTGAACAGGTCCAGGTAGCGGGTTGTGAAGACGAGGGCAAAAAGTATCTGACTCTTCCCAGAGATTCCTGTATGGCAGAGAGATGAAAGGAAAATAAAGCAGATGAAGGGAAGGGTCTATGGGATGGTGGTTTCCCCTTACACCTCCTTTGGAAGCATTTGTATGTGAGTGTGTTTTGTGAGCCAGGGCTGGTGTGTGGGTAGCTCTGAGGTAGCTCTACCCCAGAGTGGCCAGAGTCTCCCAAGTAACAGGGCAGGTTCCTGCTGATGCCCTGCGTGTAGGACCTGGTGCTCAGTGGGCATGTTCACCACTTTGGCCAGTTCAGTGCTGGCTGTCATCAAAAGGCCTTTCCCTTCCCTCCCCTGCCCCTTTGCCTGCCCACCTCACCAGGGACTGTGTGATGTGACATCTGCCACAGGAGGGAAGAGCTGCAGGACCAGCCCCGGGGCACTGATGGAACTTGGCCACTGCTGACAGAGAGATGCAGTCATGCCCACCCACTTCTGTACCTGTGATAATGGCCGTAGCCCCAGCAGCCCAGCCCCAAAATCTGATGAGGAGGGAACTATGAACAAAACTCTCCTGCAGGAAGCTGCTGTCCTGATTTCCTCACCCAGGTATGGGGCAGCCTCTGGCACCTGTCCACCACTGGCAGAACCTCCGACCTAAAGCAACTTTCTCTCCAGGTTGTTGGCGTTGGTGCCACCACAACCTCTTGCTCTCATTTTCCACCTCCCTCCAGCCTTGCCACCCTCTCCTTCACTTCACCACCCTGAGACCAATACCTGCCTGAGGCTGTGTGCCTTGCCACATCACATCCTTCCAACACAGCCCTCTCCTGGCAGGGAGACCTCCCAGAGGAAGAGGATGACTTCCCTCAAAGAACCCACAGGGAAGGGCTGCCAGTTCCTATGGGCTATCACTGGCCTTTCCAGCTCCCATTTTGTTGTACCCTTCACCAAACTGCCCCGCAAGAAGGGACACCCTCCTTCCCTGGGACATGGGAGCACTCACCAGCACAGGACTTGGACTTCACGATCTTCAGCAGGAGAATAATGATGGCCAGCAAGTGGGAGACATCCCCTAGGATGCGGAAGATGTTCATGGTGCCGGGGGCGCTCCTCTGGGGTGAAGGGAGTGGGAATCTTTCTGCAGGTAGGGAGGGCGAGGGCGGGGAGTTTTTCTCTACCGAGCCTCGACTGAATGAACGATCTCCTTTGGTTCGACTTTCCTTTTTTTCCTGAGCACGGAGCCCTTCCTTCTTGTAGCGCAAAGTTCAGTCTCCCCTCTCCTGTGGCTGCAGATGCCTTTCCCCTGCCAGGCTGGATATCTCCCTTGTTTACTTTTCCACCGAGTGGATTCTCCCTCTCCCAGCCCAGGGCCTTCCTCTCTCTGCTTCGGGCTGAAAGTTTGGAGTCTGTGTCCCGGAGAGCTCTACAGGCAGAGCAGCCCCGGAGCCAGTGCTGGGTGACGGTGACGTGGCTCCTGGCTGGCCGGGGAGGAGAGAGAGGAGGAGGCAGAGGCGGGAATAACTGCGCTATTTTTCCCTTTTTCTTTTTTTTCCTTCCTCTTTTTTCTTCCCCTGCTTGTCTCAAGTTACACACGGAAGTGTGGTCAAAGGGGAAAAGGCAGAGGGAGCAGGACTCCCATCCTCTGGCCTTGAGGACACACCCTCCGGCGAGGGCCAGGCTTTCTAGGAATATTCGCCATGGGTGCAGTTACCTCTGTCATGCTTCCAGTCGCAGCCTTCTGCTCTCTGCCCTTCCCGGCCCCATCCCACCTCCAGCACCTTCTCACCAGCACTCCTCCTTGTCTCCTGGAGCCAAAGAAGAAGTGGAAAGATATTTGAATTATCAAGCCATTGCTGCTCTTTCACAGCTGTTCATGGACAGCCATTCCCTGGTGTTTGCCCCACCAGGCACCCCTTCCTTCAAGTGCCCTATCTGGAGTGTGGATCCCTGAGCACAGCCCCAGAGAAAACAAAAGATCCTCCCAAGGGCTGGTTTGAAACACACTTCCCTGAAAATATTAGTCCTGGATTCCTGCAAGAGGGTTACAAATAATGTAGGGAATGTGTTGAGAGAAAGAAGCCCATGGGTGCTGCTGGTTTTATAGATTTTATGGAAAAGAGCTCAGCAGTGACTGTTAGAAAGTTTTAATATATTTAAAAATATGTTAGGCTAGGGGACCAGCTTGTTTTAGATGTCCTTGTCCTTGGAGCAGCAGTTACACAGGGAGATCTCATGGCAGCAGCCAGGGGACCTCCGCATCAAGACCCAGCAATTAGATAGTCAGTATCTAATGACTAATTTAAAGTTGCTTTAGTACAACCAAATGGAAGTTTTAATTTGTCTCCTTGTCCCTGAGCAAATCACATCTGGCCATGGATCTAATTTGGTTACCCTTGGATTGTGTGATCCTTCCTGCTCCTGTCCCAAAGCTGGTTCTGGCTGCTACCCTCCCTGTCCCCAGCCACAGCCTATGGCCATCCCCTACACATCTGTCTCTGTCTTTATGGGCTTGCTTGGAGTAAAATCCTTAACAACCAAAGTGTAAAAATATTATTCCTGGTGCTTTCTGAGAGGATTAACAAGCCTATTAGCATCACCGGATCCCTTTCTGAATATATTTGCATACATTTCCTCCCTGCCCATTAGGTTGGCGGTTGTGTTTTCCCTCTCTGACGCTCCAGCACCTGCATCATAGGGCTTTTCCAGATGGATTCACAGGCTGAGTTGGAAAACACCTGCTCGGCCTAAAAAAACTGGAGACATCCCTGCCTGTTCCCAGCCAGGGCACTGAGGCAGGGGTTGGTGTGGTGGGACAAGGGTGGGTTGGAGCAAAGGAGACAATTGGCAAAGGGTAGAGACTGCCTGAACTGGATTTCCAGACATCAGAGTGGAGCTGCCTGGGATTTCAGCAGGGCTTCCCGAGGCCATGTGGGTGCTGGTGAAAGCCAAGACTGGTGGCCCTGCAGGTCCCTGGTATCCCAGGTCCTTTTGCAGGTGTGCAGAGTTTTGACTCATGGAGTAGGGATGTAAAGCTGGGGGGGAAGGAACAGATTTGGGCCCCTCTCCCAAGAGATCTCCTTCCAATCCTCTGGTGTGCAATGCCCGAGAGCCCTTGTCTTTCTCTTGTCCCTGCACTCCTCTTTGCAGCTCCTTGTCCCACCCAAGGAAAGAAGCCTCCTGCAGAGATGTGACAAAGGTTTATTCTCTTCATCTTGCACCTTCCTAAGAAGAACTGATGGGCTCCAAGTCTCAGCATTATCTCCCACAGTGGCACCAGGAGCCACCAGCTGAGGTGACCGTTAGAGGGACCCCATGGGAGCAGCCCAACCAAGCTCACCCAGCTGGAACAGGGTGGTAGGGTTGGGGTGTCCCCATGGGACATCCCTGTGTGGCACATAAGGGCTGCAGGAAAGCTGCTGCAGGGCAAGGGGCACCCAGGCTCTTAGAGAAGAGAAATTTGGCACATGGAGTGGGACCAAGTAAAAATAAACCTTCCCTCCTCCCTCCCTGCCACAATGCAAAGCGCCTTGTGCCGGGTGTCTCCCTGCCTCCCAAAATAATGCCGGGTGCTGCCACCACCCCGCACGGTGATGCTCTCTCCATGCCTCCCGTTTCCATGGTGACCACAAAGAATGTCGCCAGGGTGACAGGGAGGCAAGTGAGCTGGGATTTGATATTAAAAATGAGATTTTGGAGTTGTTGGGTTTATTTTTCTCCTCCTTCATCCCCCCCCCAACCCCTCCTCCTTTAGTTCTATTTTTGGGGTTTTCCCTCTCTGCTTCTGCTGGCCTGGAAAGCTCCTCTTGCAGAGCCCCTGGGCCAGGTAGCAGCAACTTCATCCAGACCCCTTCTCCACCTCTGCCTGTCCTATGAGGTGATGGCTATGGGACAAGAAGAGGAACAAAAGAGCATTTCCTTATGACTAAAACATTTGTTTCCTTCTATCAGGAAGGATTCTGTGCTTTTGTCCCTAGTGGTGCTCCAGATGTCTCCCTCCATTTCTGCGGCAGGATGTAGCTCAGGCTTCACCCAGACCTCCTGGGAGAGTGGGCAACCTCAGTGATTTGTCTAAGAGAGGGAAACGATTCCCCAGAGGGCCTTGGGAACATGGTGGGGTTGAGCATCATGGGCCACCTCTGTGTCTCGCCATCTCTTGCTCCCATGACCAGGTCTGGTTGGCTGGGCAGTTCTGGAAGAGAGCAGACATGGGATGGTTGGAGGAAAATCACAGAGGGAGTGTGGCAGGTGTTAAGAAGTCCAAAACTTTGGTTTAAACACCCGAAGTCAGACCTGCTCAGTGTAGAAAGGGCTTAAGGGTTTGTGTTGGCTTAGCTTGTATCACAGGAATGCAGGACCATGGGTATCCAAGCAGGGGCTGCTGGCATCGGGGTAGCTCTTCTCTTCATGCCCAGGCAGGAGAAGGGGCAGGCAGCATTTGCTCACCTTCCCAGGAGCTCTTGCTTTCTGCTGCACCCATCTCACCATCCATCTCCCATCATGCCTCTCTCCCTCTCTCTGTCCATTCTTCCCTCCATCTTTTCAACCACCACTCACTTCTCCTCTTTCCATTTACCTCTCCATTGAACCCTCCAAAAATTCCTCTGCCCATCTCTATGACTCTCTTTCCCTCCTTTCATCCATCCCTTTATCCACCCCTTGTCCCACCCTTCCGTCCCTCCATTCCTCTATCCCCCTGCCTCCCTCAATCCCCACAGCAGCACTGGGAAAGGTTGGCGGAGTGGGGCTATTTTTGGGAGCGTCTCCCTGGCAACGGCTGCCACCACCGTCTGTGGTGGCTTTTACATAGGTGCTAAAATATTCCACACTTCTTATTAAAGACGGTGCTGGTGGAGACGGGCGGGGGTGGCGAGTGTGAGCCACCCCGCTGCTAGGGCCGGCGGCCATGGGGCGGTCAGGGCGTGGCACTTGGGGGGCCCTAGGACAGCCAGGGGCCGGTGACATCTTCAGTGTGGCATCTCCATATCCCTCTCAGTGGTTCTGGAAGTACCACCCATCTCTTGACTGCCACACCATGCAGAAGGTGCAGCTATACATCCTCCTGCTGCAAAGGCAGAGGGAAATGTGATGAGGTCTCGGGGGCAGCCAGCAATGAGGAGCAAAAGGCAGAGAGCGTGAAACCTGACCTGAAGCTGAGGTGGCTACAGGGCTGCACTTGGTGGCTTTGCCCGTTCCGGGAAGGAGCAAGGTGTCTCAGCCCCATCTTCATCTCTTCATCACATGAAGAGGAAAGGCTTGTCATGGTGCCAGAGGAATGGTACACTTGGCCATGGTACACTTGGCCAAAGAGCAGCTGGGCAGATACTGGTCAGTAGCTCTTGGGAAGCAGCCACGCAGGCCCTAGTGACAGAGTTTTTGGGAAAGTAAGTACCTCTCTGAACCTGAAAAGGTCATCATGGGGATGACTGCAGAAGGGATGGACAGGCTGGCCCTGCTCCATCCAGGCACAGCAGCTTCCCAGGAGCATCAGGGAGCAGCCGTGGTGCACTGGGATAAAGCGACCTATTTGAGAGGCTGATGTGCTCCTGGTTTGCAGCTGCTGTGGAGCTGGTTTTCTGTCTGCATGGAGCTACTAAACCCACCCTCTGCTGCCCTGGCAGCAGCCTTGCCAGGTGGGAGCAGGTGGTACCTTGCCATGGTGGTGTCCACTGGCAGAGCAGGCTCTACAGCATATTGTGCAGAGGTCATCCCATGTGCCACATCTTGGGAGGATTTTGGGAAGGAGAGTCATGATCCTTGCAGGATTTGGGCTAGGAGGAGACTTGGAACATAATCTTTAAAATCTCTTTTGGCTTTTCAGCACACACCTTAACTCTGGGGACAGCAGATGAGACACCAAGATGGAAACCATCCCCTGAAAAACGCTGTCCTGGAGCAGGGCTGTCCCCATGACCCTTTGCCTACAGCCACTGCCTGTGTGGTCAGGGGTCTCTTCAGCCTCTGGCTTTGCTGCAGCAGAGTCCCCTGCCTTCTCTCCTTGTCACTAAGTGATCTTTTTAAAGCCTCTGAGATGCTGCTGGCCATGGAGACCCAAAAGTGGTTTATTGGGCAGGTTTCCCGGCAGGATGGTTGTGCACTATCCTGGAGCCCTGAGGGCTGGTCCCTCCGTGTCCACGCTCCTGTCCCAGCATTACTCATCCCGACAGGAAATCACCAGTTCTGTGGAGTGGAGAGGCAATGCCCCACAGCAAACACTCAACATCAGCTGGAAGAGCCTGGTCCTTCCTCAGGGCGAGGTGTCAGCTCAGCACCCCAAATCCAGGTGGGAAAAAACCCTCTGACGGTAGTTATTTAATCTCTGTGCAGCAGCCCAGGAGGAGGATTCACCTCCTTGGGGGCATGTGGCGGCCCCACGATCCCTTTCCCGCTGCCCATGGCTGCTCTGTCTCCCCCATGGCGGCTCCGCAGCTCTGAGC
This sequence comes from Toxostoma redivivum, assembly GCA_013397375.1. Taxonomy (NCBI): domain Eukaryota; kingdom Metazoa; phylum Chordata; class Aves; order Passeriformes; family Mimidae; genus Toxostoma; species Toxostoma redivivum. The sequence continues at coordinate 245,983 of VXBI01010170.1, read as the reverse complement.
TCACATGCGAGGATGGGCTAAAGTAGCGGAAAGCTGTTGGATCCTACCACAGAGTTACTGACTTCTCAGCTACAGACTGCATAGCAATCAGCGAGGGGGAGAGGCAGCCAGGGAAAGGGAGCGGAGCGCAAAGGCAGGAAGAGTGTCAGGCAGAGGGGGAATCTAGGGACTAGAGCAGGGGGGCAGCAAGGGGCACGGGCAAATAATGCCAGAGAAGGAGGGAGCCAGGCAGGAGGGGGAGACCTAAACCCGTCGCTGAGCCACGAAGGCACATCAGCACTCCGTGGGATGGACGCTCCTGGGAGCAAAAAATTCTGAGAGGCAGAGGCAGAAGGAGAGCGCTGGCGTGGGCAGGGCAGAGTTAGGAGAGGAGCAGGTCGCAGCGAAGTAGCTCTTCGGAGGGGAAAAAAATAGACCTAGGCTGGAGGCGAACGAGGACTGCAGAGAGACTTCCTTGATTCCTCCGGTTCGGCTGAGACATTTCACGGTGAGATGATGGAGAGACCGGCCGCTTTCCCCTTCCTCTGATGTTGGCTCGGCACGGCTGGAGCAGGCGGCAGGACCCGGGTAAGAGGCGGTGCCGGGGCGCGCTGCTCTCCTCACCGGCATGAGAGCGGGAAGGGCTTTTCTCCCTTAAGAAAATAATGTATTGTTTCATTTGCGTTCGCTCTGAGGAACAGCTATAAATATAACTTAGGGAGAGATGCGTGGCTTCGTGTGAGCGTGCCAGTGAATAATAAAGTTGCCTTGTGTGCATGGCGTATGCACGTACAGCTACCGCGGGCCGAGGGGCAGGGGTGGGCTCCTGCCTCTAAACCTCCCCAACTTCCCTCCCCGCCCCCTTGCCACCCTGACTTCTGTCGCTTTGCAGGTAATTTCTTAGTTTTTTCAGTTCCCCATGAGTTTTCTCGCCCTGGGCTGGGTCTCCCCTGGGTCTTGCTCACCTTTTGCTTCTCCTGCTCTGTAGATTCTTCTCTGTGCTGGTCCCAGCCAGTTCACAGAGAAAAAGGCAGCTGGAGACCTGCTCTCCAAGCTCCCGGGTGCAAATGGGGCTGAAGTGGATGTGTTCGTTCTCCTGCTGCCTGTAGAGCTTTTTGGGCTCCAGACCTGCCCCCTCTCCCTTGCCTTCCAGTCCTCCTAGTCCCAGCATGGCTGATCCTGCCCGTGGTGGTCCAACCCCTCCCAGACAGGCACAGTGCAAAGGGTCTTCTGGATCGTGGTTTTGGGTGAAGGAGATCAGGAGGAAGCCATGAGCAAACTACCAGAGAAACTCTGCCTTTGCTCCCTGTTGACAAGGTCGGCTTCTCCACCTGAGCAGGAGTGGGCAGGCAGGTTTGCATGATGCTGGCAGATCACCTCGGACATCCCTGGCCCTTCAGCCCCCAAGGCCCTCCCTCCTGGGCAAATCACCTGGAGTCATCCAAATCCTTCTGTCAAGAGCCTGGAGTTTCCTGTCTCTGCTGCCCAGCTCTGATTCCATCGATGGCAAAGCAAACAGCAGCTCTGGGGCCTCCCCCTTCTCCCCTTCCTCCCCTTGGGGGGTGTGCTGTGAAGGGCAGATAGTGACTGTGCACATGGGAACGGTGGCAGAGGTGACGTTGCTCCAAGGCTACCCTCAACCCCTGCTCTGTGCCCTCCTTGGCTTCTCGGGAGGAGTCATCCACAGGAGGTGGGAGGTGTGGAGATGAGCCCGGGGCTTGGGGTTGCCCGGAGCCTGGGAGGTGCATGGGGAATACATCTTGACACAGATACAGGAATGTGTCCCTTCTCCATTCACCACCAGAGGTGGCACCCACAGAAGCCTGAGGCACCCTGGCAGTGTGTGGCCATTCCTGTTTGCAGCCACTGAAAATAATAATAAATACAGGGAAAATACGTGCCTTAGGGGGAAGCATGAATCTAGTGGGGATGGGGAGTGGTGGGGAAGAGGATGGCCACAAAGGATAAGCTGCATAGGGCTGATCTGGAGGGAAGTGGGCTCCCTTTCCTCCACCTTTTTTTCCTTCCATTTTTCCCACTGTTTGGGTGCTAAGATCAAGTGCCCTGACGTGCGGTGCTGGCAGAGGGCAGGCAGTGGTCCTTGCCCCTTGCAGCCTCCCGCCATTGTTTGCAAGGAACACCAGAAAGCGAGGAGGTGTCTGGGAAGGGATGGAGGTACTTGGCAGGACCAGCTCCCACTGGCCCCTCCTTCCTCTCGGCCACCCCGAGTGCAGCCATTGGCCACGCCCGGGAAGCAGCTGCATCCCTGGAGTGGTGTCAGTGACAGGAGGGTGCCAGGAAGGGGGAGGAGGGCGCGGTGATGGATACCTGCGCCCGCCGAGCACTGACATCAGTGAGGACGCAGAGAGGAGCAGTTAATGGCCCTCTGCCCTCAGCAAGTCCCGCTATCCCGCCTCGTTATTGCACTGGGTTGGTTTAACCCGGCAGTGCGGCCAGGAATCGATAGATGGTTGCTGGCGTCTTAGCAATCGATCCCTTACTCATCCACGCGGCTCCCAGCCTCCCGCTGGCGCTCGCTTTTCTGTGAATGGCACGGGCTGAGTGAAGCCGTCTGCGCTTGCCTCGCAGCCCTGCGAAACTGAGTCAGGCTAAATTCCTGCTCCTTGACGTCACTGCTCCTGTGCCCCTTACCAGGGCGGAGAGGCTTCACAGGGACCCCCCAGAGGCACCGGTTCTCCTCGCCAGACAAGGTGGTTTTGGAGATGATTTGGATTGGAGCCCCTTCTTGGAAGAGATGCTGATTCTCTGGCAGTGGGGAGCTTGGGACAGGCAAGGCCTGGTTTTGAGCTGGTTCTTGCCCTCAGACCTCTGAGGCTCGTTCTCCAGCAGTGAAGGTGGTGCCGTGGCACAGGCTGCTGAGGGATGGAGTTGGCTGCGATGTGACCCTGTTCCCGTGGCCCCAGAGACCCATTGCACCTCTCTCTATGCCTGTCCTCCTGGGACCCTGGCAGCAGGCATCTTGCTTCAGGGATAGTTTTGGCATTCGCCCGCTGGTTTATCTGGGGAGGAGATGCCCACCATCTCCCGGCACCAGCCACGCTGGCACAGCAGCACCACTGGTGCTCTCACTGGAAATTAGGTGGAGGGTAGAGAACAAGAAACTCTCCAGCCCGGCACCTCCCCACGCCGCCAGCCAGGAGCTCCTGCCACCACTCTGCCCACGCTCCTGCCACCATGGCAGTGGGTCTGCCCCTCACAATCTGGACGGCTGTTTTATTTCTATGGCAACATTTCTCCTGAAACACTTCAGAGGGAGGCCGGTGCTGTTGGATAATGAGGAAAGCAGCGTCCCCCATTCTGTCCCCTACAAAAGGCTCAGAGAAACGACCCTGACATCTCTCTCCACCTCCTTCCCTCCCTGGCAAGCGGTACCAACATCGGTACAAAAAGCTGCTGGCCTTGTCCCAGCTGCCTGTTCTCCTTTCCCCTGCCTTCAGCTCTGCTCTCCCCTCTCCTCTCGCCGGCTCCCTTTCTGCTGGCAGCCTGCTAAAACACCCGCGCAGACTGACCAGCTGAAAGGAGTATTAAAGCAAGTGGATGTCGAAAGTGCCTCTGCTGTAGAGGAGGGTAAAGCCCCGGGAGAGCTGTATAGATCGGCCCCGCCAGCAGCACGGTGAGTGCGGGGGCTGAAGGGCACTGGGGATCCCAGAGGCTGGGCAGACAGGCGCTTCATCCCTCTGAAAAGCTCGATGGCATTACGAAGAGGCGGTGCCTGCCACGGGACCAGACACAGCGGCCCCAGAAGTCCTCTCCTCTTCTGTTCCCGTTGTTGCCAGCACCAAGAAACAGCCGCGTGTCTGGGTGGAGGTGAGCAGGCAGAAGTTGCGGGCAGCACCGAGTGCCAGCAGGAGGTGAGCAGGCAGGATGCCAGCGGGAGCGACTGTCGCAGCCCGGAGGAGCAGGGGTATGACAGCAAGCCGTAGTGATGGTGGGGGGGATATGGCAGTCCGGGGAGTGTGCAGATGCAGCCGCCGTGTCCCGCTCCGCACTGCTCTCCTCCAGCCCGACCGTGCCCGCGATGGCAGCCCCTCCCTGTCGGAGAGCTAGGGGTAGGGGAAGGAGGGGGCAATGGTCCTCCGTACTGCGTAAGTTGGGCAGCACTTAGGCTTGACACCTTCCAGGTGTGTTTGTTAAACCTGACAGATCAAGCCGCAGCAATATAAGTTATCAAAACTGTAGTGAAATACTTGATCCGCTCTCTGCGGGAATGCGGTTCTGCAGCTTACCTGGGATGCTCCCTCTGCTCTGTTTCTGGTGCCTAGCAGGCATGCTGAAAGGGGAGAAGCCGGGGCCCTTTCAGGAGGCTCGTGGCTCTGCTCAGCTCCCTGTTAGCATAGCCACTATGGGGGTGAAGGGAGATTTTTTTTTCTCTGTCACTGATGGGTAAGTGCTTGGCAGCCAGGCCAGGCTGGGAGCTCAGCTGCTGTGCAGCAGCTGGGTGCAGAGAAGTAGCTGCAGCCTCTCCCGAGTGGGGGCTTGGTGCAGAGCAGGCTTTGCCTTGGTTATTGCTTGCCCTTGCTGCTGTCACTGTTGTTATCATCATTCAGAAACTATTTGCAGGCACCTGCCTTGCTGGGTGCTTGGCAGAGTCACTGGCAGTCCATCCTTGCTCTGTAAAGAGCACAACTGCAGCAGGCAGGCAGATGATGTGAGCCACTCTTGCCCCCCTTTTCCTGCACACCAATAATCATCCGTGTCCCCTGACTAGCCAAAAGCCATCAAGACATCCCAGATGGCCAGGCACTTAGGAGATGCTGAAGCACAGGGATGCTGCTGGGAATGGCCTCACATCAGGGCTCCCACAGGGCAGGATGCCCAGTGAAGGGAGTTCCAGTGATGTGGAGACTAGTGAAGACACCCTTAGCACTGTGCAGTTGTGCTGGGAAGCTGGAGGAGGTGACCTGAGTGCACTGCATCTGCCTGGGATGTGAGGACCTCAGGAACACCCCAGTTTTTCAGCTCTTGCAGGTTTTGCACCCACCCTTTGGGGTCTAGTCTGTGGTTTTGGCAGTCAGCGTGCTGGGGATATGTCAGCCCCTGTGTTTCCTTAGGAGCAGGTGGGATGTGGTCTGTGCCCTGGCTGCCACAGAAGTTCTGTTCCTTTTTGGCCAAGAACACCACCCAGAGAAGGCCAGGGACCTTCTGAACATTTAATTTTTCCTGTGATGCCAGCTGTAAAGAATAACACCCACCTTCCTCACTCAGCAAGAAAAAGCAGGCACTTCTCCCCACCTGCCTCTCCAGCAGCATCTTCTTACAATCCTGCTCAGTCAACCCCCTAACTCCTGCATTTTGTACTCCCAGCCCCATTTTGGCCAGAGAGGAGTGGGTGAATGTCGGTGCCAGTCCCACCAACTCCACCATGGGGTATCCCCCATCTAGTCTGAGATCCTGGGGATCAGGCAGCTGTTCTTGCAGTGCCATTGTCTGGACGGTGCAGCTGTAGCAGGGATCGCTGGGGCGGTGTGGGAGCAGGCAGGAGGTGATGCTGTCACCTTTCTGTGCCTCTTCCTGACTTTGTCATCCTGGGCACCTTTGTGTGGTTCCCATTTTTATCTGTTTTTTCTCCCTCTCACTCTTTCTCTCCTTCTCTCTTCGCTTTCTTCTCTCCCCCTCCCATCAGCATGTGGGCTGATCACTGCTCAAACTTTTAATTCAGATGGTAATTGGAATAATAATACGGGCAGAATCCTTCTGGCTCCGTTGCTGCAGCTGGCTTCAGGGAGCTATGAATAGCTCTGAGTCACACACTGAGATGGTTTAACTTCAAATCATTTTGTTTTGTTTTCATATTACCCATCCTCAGGCTCCAGAGCTTCACGGGGGAAAAAATATCCCCCTTTCTCACTCCACTCCAAATTATAAACCGGGTAGAGGAACATGAATAAAATCCTCTTTTGCAGAGCGAAACTGGTCAGCGGATCATGCCTTGAGGGGCAGATGGGGATTGTTGGCACTTAATCTATTTATAATTATTGAACGAAAAGGCAGAAGTGTGTATATAAAAATGGTATAGAGTTGATTACAGCTTCCTCCCCTCACCTTCCATATGTCAGTTGCCTTTTTAATATGGTAAAACTCTCCTGCACAGTGACTGTGCCTTCGCGTGTGCCCGTACAGCGCCTGGCAGCCTGCCCTGCCGGCACGGAGCAGCGAGAGCTCGGTCGCTGACTCTTGTGGCAGGACAGCCGCCCATGGCACCGAGCTGCCCTGTGAGCCCCAACATGAACCCTGGGAATAGTCATGAGGAATAGGAGAGGAGATGGAGTTACAAAGAGGATGGAGAGGACAAGCTGAATGCTTCAGGTCTGCGAGGCTCTGCAAAAAGGCAGAGGTCCCTTCTCAGCTGCGGGTGTTTCCGCCCTGGCTCCCCAAGAGGCGAGAAGTTCTTCTGCCGTGTTGTCACCGTGCCCGAGCTGGCAGAATGGGTCTGTGGATGCTGATCCCAAGCCAGCCGGTGCTATGCAGCCGGTAAGAGGGACAAAGGCACAGAGCAGAGCACAACCAGCGGCTGCGGTATTGACCACAGACAGGAGAGAAGCATTTGCCAGACAACTCCAGATAAAGCAAAGACTAAGAGTGTAAAAATACCCTGGGATTTTTCCATCGTTGTCGTTCACAGTGTATGTCCCAGAGCACCAGATATGGTTGTTATAAAAAGAGAAGTGGGGGAGTGCTTCAGCGTGGACTTTTCTGTTCTGTTTCATGAGACTCTTCCATTGCAAATTTAAGGAAGGATTGACAATATATGATCCACTCTGGAGGGGCTGGAGAAAGACTGGGACGTGCGAGGCACTGCACTGTGTACAGGGGATGGAGCAATGGAGGTATTGCCGTGGCACCAAGCACCTTGACCTTCTTATCCTGCAGATCCCTTGGAAAGGGACAGCAGCAGCGCAGCCCCACGTGTCTGCTCAGGGCCAGAGCAGAACTGGGGTGGCAGCGTGGGCTGGTGTGACGGCTTGTGCTGCTGGAGCACGGTGTCACACGGGAAGAAGATGACTGCAGCACCGTGGTGGTGTCCCTGGCATTGCTCAATCTAAGACACAGGAGGGGGAATGTCGTTGGGAAAGAGGGAAGGGTAGCGCATGCTTTGGGGCTGGAAGCAGCTGCTGGCCCCTGGAAACCCATCTGGCTGACTGCTTCAATGCTGCAAGGCAGTGGCTATGACATCCACGTTACAGCAGCTTTCAAAAGTCCTGGAGGATTCTGCAGGCCTTGAAACACATGGGTGTTCATGCACACCCAGGACAGGCAGCAGAGGGATGGGGAGGCATCTGTCCAGGCTGCAGCCTCCTGCCTAGCATCTCTCCTTGCTGCACCCACTAGCTTGGTTTCATACCACTCCACAGGAGTTGAATTGACTCTGCAGCTTCCTCCTTCACATGTGGGTCTCAGGAGGCAGAGCAAGTTCCAAGAAATGTCCTCAGGCATGCTCTGGATTCATGTCTCTGTCCTCAGCCAGGTTTTCCTCCCCCTTGTCCATGTGACAAGCAGCTGCCTGTTCAGGATATGAATATAATCCCCTTCTGCTGGAGACATCTCTGAGCCTTCCCCTTTCATTCAATTTGTGTTTCAGATTTCCAAGTTGCAATGAGACCTTTTCACAGCCATTTGAACTGTGTTAGCATAGGATTTAGGCTCCTGGTAAGCCTCCTGGCCTTGCCAAGCTGATGGCATTGATTTTGCCAACAGGGATGTTAGTGGTGGCCCTGGTCCACCAGCTGCTGAGGAGGGACAGTGACCCAATGTGGTAGCAGTCCCCAGCCCAGGCATTTCTTGCCTGCCTGTCTGTCCTTCCCATGGTGGCACCACGCGCTGTGGGGGTGTACTGGGGTGGAAGTGGGAAATGTGTTTATTTTTGTTCGTCTCCTGGCTCGTGCCGCTCTGAGTTTGTGGCACTCAGTATTACTAACACTTTCCTGTGCCAGCTGGCAGCAGGGGATGAATCAGATTGGCAGCACCACAGCATGGACCCTTCACTGGCCGTTCAGCTTAGAGTGATGCCTGTGGCCAAAGTGCTGGTGATGTCTCCTGCCCCTGTCCAGGGTGAGTCCCCACCAAGTGCCAGTGGCTTGACCTTGCCGGTGGAGATGCCTCAGTACCCTGTGGGACAGGGTTGTCTCCTCTGACCCATGCTGCCTGCCCAGGCTGGATTGTCCCTGTCCCTCCTTTACACTGGAGGTCTCAGGTGGCTTCATGAGCTGCTCTCTGCTCACTGGCAGCATCCCCAAGCTGGATGCTGGCTCTGTAGCCAGGAGGACAGCTTATCCTCGTGCTGCCAGAAACACCTTTTGCAGCTGTTGTGGTTTAACCTCAGCAGGCAACTTAAGTATCACTCAGCCCTTCTCTCCCTCTCACTGCCCCCAGGCCAGTGGGGAGGGGAATCAAAAAGAAAAGGCAAACTTTGTGGGTTGAGAGAAGAAAATTTAACAATCAAAACAAAATATAACAATAATAAATGTTAATCATATTAATATCAATGATAATAATAATAATAATAATAATAATAATAATAATAATAATAATGGTAGTAATAGCAATAATAAACACAGAGAGAGAGAATAACAGGGCCCAAGAGAAACAAGTGATGCACAACCCAATTACTCACCACCCAATGGCTGATGCCCAGTGCATCCCCAGTCATCAGCCCCTTCCAGTTAATTCCTCCAGTTACATACTGGGCATGATGTTCTGTGGCATAGAATATCCCTTTGGCTAGTTTGGACCAGCTTTTCTGGTCATGCTCCCTCCTGGACTTGTGTGCAGCTCCTCAGTGGCAGAACATGGGCAACANTTCATGAGCTGCTCTCTGCTCACTGGCAGCATCCCCAAGCTGGATGCTGGCTCTGTAGCCAGGAGGACAGCTTATCCTCGTGCTGCCAGAAACACCTTTTGCAGCTGTTGTGGTTTAACCTCAGCAGGCAACTTAAGTATCACTCAGCCCTTCTCTCCCTCTCACTGCCCCCAGGCCAGTGGGGAGGGGAATCAAAAAGAAAAGGCAAACTTTGTGGGTTGAGAGNCAGCATTATTCTCATATTAAATCCAACACTGTGCGGGCTACTGTGAAGAAAATTACGCAGTCCTAGAGAGAATCAGGACTTTTGCTGATTGCTTCCTCCCCCTCCCCTGCTTTTGTCAACTCAGCACACATGGAACTCAATGACATCACAGACCTTGGAATGTTGGTGGTTCTGGTTGTCTGGTTGTCCCCAGAGCCAAGATGCAGAGGTATGTGGTTCTCCTCTCCCTCCTGAACATTCTGGTGTTCTAAAGGGGGATTTTGGTGGCCACAACAAGCATTGCTGAGGCTGCAGAAGGTGGCACACTGCTTGTCAGTGTCAACAGCCTGCATTGCCTGCACTCTAGGAGGACAATTTGGATTCTCCTGCTTGCTGCAGCCCAGAGTATCCTGAAAAATGTCGCAGCCATTTCATATTTTTGGGCTAATGATGATGATCTACCCAGAATCTCAAGGCTTGCAAGATAATGATGACAATGATGGTGATGATGATGACAGTGAAGAATCCGAGAACTCCTGCCACTCTGATCTTCCTTCACCCTTGTGCAAGAGCAGTGACAGCAGAGATGACAATCAGACAAAGGATCTAGGAGGACCCACCCCATTTTCCCTAGTGCCTGGGCACTCTTACATGGTAAAAAATAAACAAGTGGAGTTGGCCAAACATGCACTGGAGCTTGAGGAGGAAGATCAGGAATTTCAGGAGCCATTTTACGAAGATTTGGGAACATCTGACAACTCAGCTGGAGATGAGGAGCCCAGCCCGACCTATTGCTTTCCTGGGCATCAGAGGTTGCCTGCTCTCCAAAAGGCTGGTACAGCACCAAGTGGCTTCCACAGCTCTTTCCAGCACAGCTCAGGCCAGCACTTGGGGACAGAGGCTGCTGCCACACAGGCCCATGCCAGTGCCCATTACATGGGACACTCAGAGGGCACCATGGGAGCAGAGCCCCACGCGCTGCACGAGGAGGACAGTGAGGACAGTGAGGACAGTGAGGAGAGCAAGGACAGCGAGGACAGTGAGGACAGGGAGTCCCAGTCCCTGCAGCCAACCTACGATGTGCTCTGGCAGGAGAAGAGCAGCCTCAGGTTGGAGAACAAAATGCTCAGGAATGTGAACCTCATGCTCATGTCAGAGAACTTGGCGCTCAGGCAGGTGTTCAAAGAGCTCAAGAAGGGCAGCCGTGTGTACAGGAAGAAGGACGTCATACTCAGGCAGGAATATGACATGCTCAGGGAACAGTATGACAGGCTCAAGGGTGAGAATGCTCAACTCAGGAAGGACAATGCCATAGCCAGGAGAATGTGTAACACCTTCCAGAACAACTTGAACAGACAGCTGTGCATGGCAGCGAGCCTGCAGCATCAGCTGGAGACCAGCCAGGCAGAACGAGAGAGGGAAGCCCGAGAGGCCCAGTCCTTAGCCCAGCAGAATGAGTGTCGTTTTCAGGTAATGAACCAGAGGGCTCTGGATGCCGAAACGAACGTGGAGAGGCTGAAGCAGAAGATCTTCATTCTCCAAGGACAGTTGGAGAGATGCAAGCTGGAGAATGAAAACCTGAGAACAGACTGGCCTGGAGGCAGTTAAGCACAACTTAAGCTTCACGAGGCAAAACCCCCACCAGCTCATACTGGGCAAAGATGGCTCTCTCAGGCAGCTCCTGCCTCAGGAATGCTGCCTGTTGTTGCTGAGGTCCTTGAATCTACCAGAAAAATTCTCAAATTTTAAGCAGAGAAAGATCTATGAGTGCAATTCTGTGCGAGTTCCATGGATCCATGCAAGGTCCGAGGCCATCGGACTCGGTCTCCTATTTGCAACCATTTACTGCAAATAAAAGCATTTACTTTCCCATTCTCAAATGTGTGTGCTCACATTTATTCTTTGTCCTTTGTGGAGATACTTTCCTTGTGATTAAGTAGCAGTTGCAGGTAGGGATGTGGCTTTAGCTACTGATACTCTGTTTGGGCACTGTGGAGCCAGCAGCAAAGGCTGCCCAGGCTCTGAGCTGCACGGTCCAGCTGTGGTGGACTCAGTGCAAGAGGCTCTGCCACAGCTCCGGCTGACATGAGCTCCCATGTGGGAGCCAGGAGGAAGCACAGCACCACAGGATGCAGCATTCTTACACAGCATGCTCATCCCATCTCACAGCAGTACCAGCCTGAACTGGAGCTGAACAAAGCCCTTGAATTTAATTTGCTTCCTTTGCTCCTTCTTGGGAAGGGGGGAAAGGTGAGGAGCAGAGATCCAAGTGTTGCTGCATATGGTTTCATAAAGCTCCTTAGGTCCTCCTTCCTTTCTTTTGGAGCTCGCTGCTGCCTGGGCCAGAAATCCAAAATCTCTAGGAATGGTTCACCTGTTTCTGCAGCTGGAGAAGGAGAATTGTCGGTTGTAGAAACTTTCAGGAAATTGTGAATTGCTCATATGTGTGAGGTGTGACAGTACCTTCCCTGTTATCAGGGTCAGTGCTGGCTGAGTTTGGCATATCCAGGCTGGCTGAGAATGATGTCAGCTGAAGAGGCTGCCCTTCCTCTCCCGGTTGGGGCTGGCATATAGGAGTGTACCTAAACTTCCCATCTTTGCCACCTCCCAAAATCATGTGGAACCCTGCCATCTGAACTCACCATGCTAGTTAGCTTTATCCCAGCAGGACCGTCTGTGGGTATGAGGTGACGTCTCTTCATCACATCAACATTTCTGATTTATTTAGTTTACCGGCCCCGGGGTCTGCTATAGGTTTACCCAGCTGCACGGCAATAATTCCTGGCCAGACTGACTTCAGAAAGACTTGGATGCTGTAGGGCAGTGAGCAGGTGGGAGCTGGCAGAGTTTAGTGACAAAGTGCTTTTTTCTAATGGGGATTTTTGGGCAGCTGTTCACTTTTGTCTCTATATAGTGAGTTGTGGATTACAAGTTTATTTTCTTCTCCTGGTCTCATAATACCCTTGGTCTGAACAACCATGTTTGTTTGCTGCAGAGCTTTAACTGCCTCAGTAACTGCATAATCTTCATCCCATCAGAGGTGATGTCTGGAGCTCCTTTCTTGCTGCTTTCCAGTCTGTGGGGGAAGCTGGTGGGCACCCCTGGTCATATGCAGCCCCATTATGTGGCACTGATGATGAGACAAGGATGGTTCTCACCAGCTTTTCAATCCTAGGCAACATCACTTGCTGTTCCTTTCTCCTGTCTGCGCATAACCACTTGCAAGCAGCTCTGAGCCTTGCATTTGATCTCAAAATCCTTGTATTTTTTCCCATATCTGATAACCAATGGCTGTTCATTGGTGAGGCTGGGAGGAAGCAAACTAGCTGCTCTGTCTGCATCCGCACTCTGCACTGGCTGCTGTAATCCAAAGGCTACAGTGCAGGATTAGCATGGGTGTACAAAGCCCTTCCTAATCTGTGAGTCATTACCCCCTCAGTGCATTTCACTTCCCAGCAGCTCTGGGCAGGTGGAATAGGTTGGCTCTTGAGTCTTTGGCTTCCCCATTCTTCTGTTTGGGAGGACTGGGTTGGGACATCTGCCGGACATCCTCTCAGGACTCCACTGCTGAGCTGCTCCTTGGATGCTGTACACAGGGCATGCCGCAAGGTTTGTTTCCTTTAACTGGCTTCTCCTTGGCTACCCTTGAGCCCTTCCTTTTTATCAGTCCTTTTGGGCTCTACCCATTGCTTTCCTCCTCTTTGATTTGAAACAGGGAGGGATGTTCTGCATACCCTGGAAAAATTCCCTCAGGGTTAGGCTGGGCTGACGGGGATCCCTGAGGACTACTGTGCATTCCTGTGCTTTGTTAGTCTTTGTGTGAGAGGTATTTAGCCTGGCTGAGCTCTCCTCCTGGTGTAAGCTCTGATATTAATATAATGGCTCAGGGCGAAGGCTCTGTGAGCTGCTCAGCTGCTGTGCCCTTGATCTGGAGGGCTGTGACTGGCCCGCCCTGCTCCTCTGCTGGCAGGAGGTTCTGGGGAGCACAGGTTCTGCGCGCCGTGCACCCAGTCCGCATCCATCAGCTCCTCACCTGCCCGAGCCAGGCTGCAGCAGGTGCCCCAGGGAGACCTCCCAACATACCCTGAGCAAAAGGCTGGGAGCCCTGTGCCCGCTGCTCTGGACTGGGATGGGCACTGTCAGGGGAGGATCTGACTGAGTTTTGCTTTGTCCTTCTCTGCCAGGCCCGTGCCCAGGAGTAATTGCAATGGCAGCGCTGGTCCCAGCTCGCCAGAGGTGAAACCTGGAGCCACCCAGTCCCGTGTGAGTGCTGCTGCATGAGTTCCCACGCCCTGCCAGCTCCCACGGCCCCCTGACATTTGATGACAGAGCGAGCTATGGGCAGCGTCCGAGTCAATCGGTGAGTAACCCTCCTCTCGAGACCTGCTGCTGCTCTGAGTGACCTGGTCCTCCTCATCCAGCCCCTCAGACCCTAACTTCAGACTGCCTTTTGATAAATTCTTCTCAAATTACCTGCCAGCAGCTTTCCTGTTCCAAGGAATGACCCCTCTCTCCTTCTCCAATCCAAAACATACCATACGTAAGGGTAGTGCTTGGAGGAATATTATGGAGGAGAAGCAAAGCACTGCATGGTGCTGGACCAGAAATAACAGATTCCAGCAGCACTGCAGAAGCCACATGTTCCCAGGAATCACAGCTCCAGCCACCAGTACTGTCCTTACCGTGAGATGTGGATGGAGGCCCATGCTGGAGGACTCCAGCTGACATGTCAACACTGTGGGATGGCAGGGAGACACTCAGGGTCCTGAGAGGCTGCAGCTTGTCAGGCATGAGAGCAGAGCACTCTTTGTGCTTCAGTGCACTCTCTTGACTTCCTCAGTGGTCAGAGCACCTTCTGCCATCACATCTTTAAGGAGTATCTGCAACTGTCACAGGATCATATGAGGGGCAGTGTCAGAGCTGACTGCGAGGGAGGGGAGCCAGAGGGCCAAAGATGTCCCAGAAAGTGTGTGTGTAGCTTCTGCCTAGGAAACTGCCAGTGCTTTGGCTGTTGATTTCCAAATTACACCTTTGGCTTCGGATAAGGGATGCTGGAAGACACACATGTTGCTGTGGCAACAGAATTGTCCTGAGTGCAGGAAGTGTATAAACATTGTCACCACACACCATGAAATCAATGAGCAGAGAGCAGAGGAGAAAATAGAAGCTCCCAGACTTGTATTATATGAGGGCCAAAATGTGGTCAGGCTGTGGGTGCTTGCTCCCAGGCTTCCTGGCTGTCCCAGCTGCTGTCATGTTTCAAAGCCTTGTATCCCTCCTCACCATAAAGGCTGGAAGGTACTACAGAGCTACAAGCTGCTGCTGCTTTGGTGCCCTGTCAGGACTTTGCTAGATGCAACCTCCTGGCAGCTATATTCAGTGGCCATTGCAGCTGATCTCCACCAGTTTGGTCAGGTTGGCACCATGGTGCAATAATCACTGAAATGTGCTGTTGAGAGCTCCAACAGGGAGGTACTGTAGCCCTGTGAGCCACCCACATCTCCTCCCCTTGCTGTCTCAGTGGTTGCTGTTACCTTTCATATATTCCTGATGGAAGTGCCTGTTTCTTCTCCTCCCAGGTACAGCATCGTCTCAACCGAAGAGGATGGCCACAAGGTCTCTGCGCTGGGCAGCATGAATGGTCACAGCCACAATGGGAAGGGCCATGCTCCCCGCCGGAAGCACCGTAACCGTTTTGTGAAGAAGAATGGCCAGTGCAACGTTTACTTTGCCAACCTGAGCAACAAATCTCAGCGCTACATGGCCGACATCTTCACCACCTGTGTGGACACGCGCTGGCGGTACATGCTGATGATCTTCTCCGCCGCCTTCCTGGTCTCCTGGCTCTTCTTTGGCTTCCTCTTCTGGTGCATTGCTTTCTTCCACGGTGACCTCACTGCACCAGCAGTGGCAGGTAGTCCCTCTCTCCTCAAGCCCTGCATCATGCACGTGAACAGCTTCCTGGGGGCTTTTCTTTTCTCAGTGGAGACACAGACAACCATCGGGTATGGTTTCCGCTGCGTGACTGAGGAGTGCCCACTGGCTATCATGGCAGTTGTGGTGCAGTCCATCGTGGGCTGTGTGATTGACTCCTTCATGATTGGCACTATCATGGCCAAGATGGCAAGGCCCAAGAAGCGGGCCCAGACCCTCCTCTTCAGCCATCATGCGGTCATCTCCGTGCGGGATGGCAAACTGTGTCTCATGTGGAGGGTGGGCAACCTGAGGAGGAGTCACATTGTGGAGGCCCATGTCCGAGCCCAGCTCATCAAGCCCTACATGACGGAGGAAGGGGAATACCTCCCCCTGGACCAGCGGGACCTAAATGTGGGCTACGATGTGGGTCTTGATCGTATATTTTTGGTCTCACCCATTATTATTGTTCATGAGATTGATGAGGAGAGCCCCCTCTATGGGATTGGCAAGGAAGAGCTGGAGACGGAGAATTTTGAGATTGTGGTTATTCTGGAGGGGATGGTGGAAGCCACAGCCATGACCACACAGGCACGAAGTTCTTACCTTGCTAGTGAAATCCTTTGGGGTCATCGGTTTGAACCAGTTGTGTTTGAAGAGAAGAACCACTACAAAGTGGATTACTCACGCTTTCACAAGACGTACGAGGTAGCTGGCACACCTTGCTGCTCAGCCCGGGAGCTGCAAGAGAGCAAGATGACCATCCTACCTTCCCCACCACCTCCCAGTGCCTTCTGCTACGAGAATGAGCTGGCACTCGTCAGTCAAGATGAAGATGAAGATGATGATGAAGTGGGTGTGGTGTTAGGGGGCAACACCAAGGAGGAGGGAGGTATCATCCAGATGATGGATTTTGGAAGCCACCTGGACCTGGAGCGGCTCCAGGCAACTCTGCCTCTAGATACAATCTCATACCGCAGGGAGTCAGCCATCTAACTCCTCCAACCTTCCTGTTCCCCACCCACTGCCCACAGCCTCCTCTGTTCCATACCCATACACTGGATAAGTCCCTTCACCACCAAATAATGCCTCCCATGATTGCCTCTCAGCCCCCAAATACACTAAGGCCTGGAGCTGCTCTGATATCCTCCCTTTCTCATGAGATCATAGTGCCTGGAAGAAGAACGAGGATACGCTACTCTTTCCGGGTATGCAGCTTGGGCTAGAACCCTTTTCCTGCCCAGAGACAGGAGAGCAGCAGGCCTGGTTTCTTGTCTCTGGAGAGGTGACAGAAGTCCCTGTCTTCAGAGGAGGACAGATTGGGGCCCACAGCAAGTGTTTCTGCTCCTGAGGCAACAGCAGACTTTCTGTCCCCTTTCACTAAGGGTAGGCTCCATGGCTGTCAAGGGTCATCACCATCACTGGGAGAGGAGTGACACCTAAGCACTGACCAGATGAGGATAGAAGGGAGAGTTTGGGACTCCTGGAGGGAGTGGGGAAGGATCTCAAGGCAGGAGTTTACTTGCATGTTTGTTGTTTGTTGCACATGATTCTGTATATAAAAGAGAAGGAGAACTGAAATCTATATTCTTCCATGCAAACACCAAGCTAGGAGACAAGGACGCTCTACATAGGCTGCTCTGCACTCTCCTTGGCTTTTGGTGTCTGTCACCTCCAGAAGCAGCTCGGCTCCACGGACTCAGATCCAGTTCTCCCAGTCCTCTTGAAAAACATGTCCTGCTCCTCTCCTGAGATACCTGACGGAGGAGGCAGGGCCCTGTGCTTACCACACTCAGACTGCTCCCTGGCACACCACAGCCAGGATGACAGACAGGTGACCTGACTGGACAGCAGACCCTCCACTTGCTCCTTTTGCCTCCTCAATTCTTCTCCCTGATGCCATCAGCTGTAAAACAGAATTTGTAACTATTTATTTTTAATAAAGTCTAATATCCCAAGGGGAGGTTTGGAAGCAAAGGACAGATTCCAAGGCTGCAGCCTTGTATAGAGACTGATGAGGGTTATTAGGGCTGGTGTTTTCTATTTGTATGGCAAATTTGTATGACCCTGAAAGGTCCACCACAAGGGCTCTCTTGTTCTGGGCCTCTCTGGTAAAGACCTATAACAAGAGGCTCAGGGAATTTGCTCAGGGAGAAGGTCATACAAATGTGTGTATGGAGGGAATAATCTGCATTAAAATTACCAGTAACATGGGCCAAGCAATACTGTTTGCTTTGGAGACAGTGAGAATTTTGCCCAGGGAAGAGTTATAGATATACTTGGTGAAGAGGCAGAGATGTGCAAGACATTGCTTTAGATTCAAAAACCCCATGAAAAAACCCAAAGCTTCTCTTTTTGCTAGAGGCAAGTGGAGGGAGAATGAAGGAGGACAGCAACCAAAGCTAGATCTCTAACATCACTTTGTTGTCATTTCACAAAAGAGGTGAAAACCTGATGAGCGTCTTCCTTCAAGAGAAGCAAAGTCACCCCTTCAAAACTGCAGATGAGATGAGGACAGAAAAAAAACCAGGGAGCTCAGGAAGCGGCTCTGGGCACCCGATAGCTATGCTGTGGTGGGGAGTGGCTGAAGAAGTTATGTCCCACATAATCCCTGATCTACAAAGCAGAAAAAAAAGCATCTCAATATTAATTTGGAATTGGTTCAAGAAGCAAAAGGAGGAGGGGAAGAGGAAGAAAGGCAAGGAAGGAAACAGCAGGACTAAGAGGAAGAAGCAGATACAGTAGGCACATGGTAGAGAAGGAAGGAGAAAAGAGGACGAGAGAGTGAGGTTATATGGAAGTGCATTTGAGAAAGAGCACAAATAGACTCACAAGATGTGTCTAGGCCCAGACATAGTCATTTCTCATCCTAGGATGTAGGTTTTGTGGGGGAACAGCTGTCCTGCCTGGGTTTGCTCCACTTACTGGAATAATTCCATTTACCAGAATAATTCCATTCCCCAGCACTCTCTGGGCCCAGCCATGGAGCCGGTTTTCTACCCAATGAACAGTGCACCCATTCAATTTCTCCATGGAGCCAGTTTCTCCAGGACAAATGCTTTGGGAGACAGTGTCAAAGACTTTACAGAAGTGCAGGTGGACATCACCCACAGCCTTGCCCTCATGCACTAATCAGGTCACTTTGTTAGAGAAGTAGATCAGGCTGCTCAAACAGGACCAGCCTTTCCTAAACCCATGCTGGCTGGGCCTGGTTCCTGTTGTGCCACATGTTCTGTATGAGGGCAAGGTGAATTGCTCCATGACCTTTCCTGGCACTGAGGTCAGGCTGACAGGCCTCTAGTTCCCCAGATCCTCCTTCCAGCCCTTTTTGTAGATGGATGTCACATTGGCTAGCCTCCAGTCACCTGGGACTCCCTGGATAGCCAGGACTGCTGATAAATGATGGAAAGTGGCTTGGTGAGCTCTTCCACCAGCTTTCTCCAGTGTTCTTGGGTAGATCCCATCCAGCCCCACAGAATTGGGAATGTCTAAGTGATATAGGAGGTCACTGAGCATTCCCCCCTGCATTATGGGGCTTTGTTGTGTTCCCTGTCCCTGTCTTCCAGCTCAGGAGACTGAGTACCCTGAGGACAACTGGTCTCACTATTAAAGACTGAGGCAAAGAAGGTATTAAGTACCTCAGCCTCTACCTTGCTCCTGTAGTGATCCTTGGCTCCAGAGCCCACCTGCCACAGCAGTTTGCCTCAAAGCCTTCACTGAAATGATGGATTCACTGGATTTTGAGGGACCCTCATCCCTCCTGGTTCTGCTGGTGCTGAGGCAGAGCTGCCTCTCAGGGCTCCAATGCTCCCCACTTGGGAACTGGGGGGGTCTCTCTCAGCACTAAATTCAAGAGTTTGCTGCTTTAGGAAATGTAGTCACCCCTTCCTTTCATTATTTACTTATTTTCCCCTGAGGGAATAAGCAGGGGCTGGTATTGACCTGGCTTTTAATACAGCTTTCAGAGTTGTGTGCCTGCCACTGGCCATGGAAACAAACTAATGGAGCGAGAGAGAAGGACTCTGCGTGAGAGGACACGGGCATTCAGGACACAGACTGGGGTGGTGGCCTCCAGGAGAGGGGGAACCCTCATGGCTGGGCGCCCCCTCACTGATGTACAGCATCCTTTGGAGGCGGGTGGCGGGTGCTTGGTGGGGATGAAGTGTCCCCTCAGCTCTTGTGACCCTCATCAGTCACCAAGGAGCGAGTGTGCAGAGATCCCAGGCAAGGATGGTGCACCAGGGCCATGGGAATGCACAGCTGGAGTGGATGGGACAACACAAATCAGCCGTCCCTTCACATGGCAGGGCTCTTGTGGGAAAAATGGGACAAGATTGCAATAAATCTGAGGGAACAAGCATGATGCAGCCATCCTGGTTCCAGCCCCCTCCATGTGTCTGAACCTGCTGGATGTTTTCCTGTCATGTTTGGCATCATGGTGGAGAAGACAGTGAAGCATTGAAGAATACCCAGCTAAACCCCTGCTGTTGATAATAAAATTGCAAGAAAGCTTTCAGTGCTGTCAGATCATTAGAGAGGGGAGAGAGAAAGGGGTTGAGGGGAGGGGGCAGAGGGAAGGAGAGGAACAGCCAGTGCAGGAAAACAGAGGTGATGAGTAAGTTTCTGCCTATCAGACCCTCCTCGTGCAGCTGTACTGCTGGTGCCACACACAGCCCCTCCAATAACATGGTGCAGCCACTCCAGTGTCTGTTCCTGCAAGCTGCACACGTGCCCACAGGCTTTGCTGATACACAGCAGTAAGACATCCTTCTGCACAGGTGCTTCTGCACCTGCACACTGGAATCCCAGAGCATTTGTGCTCAAGTACACACTGCAGGTGCCTACATGGGTATGCCACATGTGGCGGCATAATCCATCCTACACCACAACTTCATCGCATAAACACCCTACCACATTTGCAAAAAATGCCACACAGAAGCAAGTGTCTCAACAAGTGCCTCTCTGGCCATATCTGGAGACTCCTTTAGGCAGCCTGTGAAAAGCCACCAGGAGAATCCATGCTGGAAAACTGCTACAGGGAAGGCTTGACATTTTTAAGGATCCTGCAGATCAGCTGTCCAGGCCATTCATAATTGGTATTTTACCTTTTGCATCAGGTAGGTGACACCTCCTTGCCCTGTGCTCTCCAGAGAAGATACCTTTAATGATGTCCCTGGCATCCTTCCCTCCTCTAGGGTCTGGTGGAGGGACTGCTTCCCTAAGATATGCCTCTAATACCAAGGGACTGGCAGCTTGCTTTTCAGGAGGAAGACACTACTTCGTTGTTTATTCAACCACAATCTATATTTCTTTCCTGTCTTACTTCTGAACATCTTACTTGGCTCATTATTGAAAGCTATTCAAATACCAGGAAGATAATGGGGAGAGGAAGGACTTTTTCCCTATGAATAAGATCCAGGCACTGGTTCAGATCCTCTACCCGATGACAACTAACCACGCTGTTGCCACTCTTGCCAGCTCTCAAATGAATGTTGCTGTTTGAAAAGACACTTGAGAAACTTGTTTCATGTTTTATTTTTGGTGACACTTTTGGACAACCCTTTTGAAAAGAAATCATCGTTGGCACCTTTCAACTCACACAAAACTTGCTCAGCAAAACATTTTGATACACACTGCAACTAAAAATATTTTTAAGAAACACAACAATAATCTCAATTGAGGAGAAAATAGGCTTGGATTTCCATTATTAGGAAATGGTGCTGAAAATGTCTGTGCTTCTGAACAAACATGTTAGGTTTCAAACAGCTTGGTTTTGTCCAAGTTTTGCCCAGGAGTGGATAGGGCACATAATGCTGCCACAGCAGCAGCTGTGCACAGGCTCATGACCTCTGCAAGAATGCCTCCTCTGTGTTCTTGGAGCTTTAGCAGCTCTTCTTTGCCTCTGCAGGAGGGCCTGAGGTCTCTTGCAGCTTTTGGACAGGTAATACTAAAAGTGGCTATGGCTTTAAATGTCATCACAAAAAAGAAACAAAAACCCAAAAAAACAAAACAAAACAAAACAAAAATCCAGGGAATAAAAGTCTTACTTTCCCAGGCCATTAAGGGCTTGCCCCCGCGAAGTCAATGGGACTTTGGCATTGCCCATGGTAAGAGCAGAGCTGGGCCCTAATGGAGCATCACTATTGGAAAACCCCGCAGGGCCCGGCCCTGTGCGAAATCCGCAAAGCTGGGATGAGCTGTTGCTGCATGCGCAGGAAGGAGAGAGGAGGGAATGCAGCCTGCTGGGATGCTGCAAACGTGAGGTGGTGTAGGGCAGCTTGGGCAGCCTCGCTGGCCCAGACAGAGGGGCCAGCAGAGGGATGGGGAGCAGGGGAGGCAGTGTCTGCCCGCGGCCGAGGAATGTCACACCAGCAGGAGCTGAGATG
Source organism: Toxostoma redivivum (assembly GCA_013397375.1). Lineage (NCBI taxonomy): Eukaryota > Metazoa > Chordata > Aves > Passeriformes > Mimidae > Toxostoma > Toxostoma redivivum. The sequence continues at coordinate 224,682 of VXBI01010170.1, read as the reverse complement.
GCAGCCAGCTCTCGGAAGGGCTGCACGGGCTTCTCCTCCTGCCATGGTCCGCGGGGTGGGGGTCCTGCCCTTCCCAGCCCCGGTGTGCTTCGCGGCGCAGGGAGGCTGAGTGGCGCGGCGGGACTGGGGAAGCCCGGCTATTGCCGGCCTCAGAGCACCATCTAGAGATGGAAGCAAGGCTGGCATACCCGCGGGTCCCGGCGTCACAGAATCATGGAATCTCTTAGGCTGGAAAAGACCTCTGAGGTCACCGAGTGCAGCCCTTAACGCAGCACTGCCACATCCACTACTAAATCGCGTCCCTAAGCACCATATCTACACATCTTTTAAACACTTCTGGGAATGGTGACCTCTCCACTTCCCTGAAAAGCCTACTCCAGTGCTTGACAGCACTTTCAGTGAAGAAAATTTTCCTAATATCCAAACTAAACCTTCCCTGGTGCAACTTGAGGCCATTTCCTCTTGTCCTATTGCTTGTTATTTGGAAGAAAAGGCCAACCCCCCTTGCTACATCCTTCTTTCAGGTAGGTGTAGAGAGTGCTAAGATCATCCCACAGCCTCCTTTTCTCCAGGCTAAACAACCCTGACTCCCCATAAGACTTGTGCTCACCCCCACAGATCCCAGCATCCTTGCAGCTCCTGACTCCCCAGGCTCACCTAGTGCTGCTTCTGGCCCCAGTGCTGGTGGGCACTGTGGGGCTGGGCTGGGGCTGAGGCTGACTCTCCAGGTAGTGCCATGGGGCACAGGTGAGGTTCGGGGGAGGAAATGTTTGGTCTGGAGTGAAAGAAGCCTCCACAGCAGCATCCACACCACCAATGCTGCAATAAAGGTCAGCCCTCGTGACAGCCAAGCCACAACTTTCGCAGTGGACACTGACTCTGAAAACAGTGGAAACACTCAGATATGTGCTACCACTTTGATTCTTGTTGGGGACAAATGTGCAAAGCCATGCAAGTTCTGGGGAGTTAGAAAGAGATGATCTTTGTTCAGAGTCAGGTCCTCCTGGTGCTGTCTTGCTTGCCTTGTCTGTTTGTCCTGCAGTTTCTTCTCAGCTCTGCCTGATTGCATATGCTCAATATATAAAATTTGCTCCCCTTTTTTCTTATTTTTCTGTCTCTTGATGGGACACATCCAACCTATGGCTGTAGCATGGTGCTGCTGCCTCTCCCATGGCCCAGGTGGGAGGCCAGCGTGCCCTGATGGTGGGAGAGGGGCAGTGAAGTTGAATGGAGGTGATGTCCTTGTCAGGTAGAAGGCTTGCAATGGCCTGAGAGCTCTTCAGGCAACCAACCATTTTGTATCCCCTTGGGACAATAGATAACAACAGCCTGGCATGCCAGCTGTAAGAAGACTCTGGTCCTGGGCTTCTTCCAGGTCCCAAGGAAAGCAACACCAGCAAAGCATGAGTGGGATGCCAGTATAATGCTTACCTTTGACCACATCCCTTCCAGAAGGGAACATTTAATGTGAGTAATGCCTCTGCTCTCTGGGCAGCCTGAGCATGTGGACCCCAAGTGACTCACTGTCATATCAGGTCAGCCTGGAAAGAGGTAAAGTGCAGCAATGTGATTCCACTGCCCTGATGCCCGTGAAGAAATTCAGAATGGACACAAGCACTATCCTGAAATACTCTGTGTGACACATGATATTTGAGCTTTAAAAGTGGTTTTTTTTGGTCTCTGAAATTAGCAGGATTATTTTGGTGCTGACTCCAGATTTGAAACAGCAAGTCTTGAAACCTGGGACCTGGTAATATTTGGGTCCCTGGCTGTAGTGCATTAATAGAGTTGTTTGAATGTCCCAGCAGTACAGTCACTGAAAGTGTGCTATAGAGCACAAAGCCTTGTTACAGAAGCTGTATGAGCAAGAGAATAAGGAGCTTGAAATTGTTCCTGACAGGTGATTAGGAGCTCACCCAGCAACAGCCTCTGTGTGTCTACCAGGGGCCCAGCACAGGCCTGCACATCACTTCTGGAGTACAGAAGAGAGGAGGATGAGCTGATGCGGGAACTCCAGAGAAGTCTTTGAATGTGTTTATGACATGACCTGCAGTCTCCACATGCTTCTCTCAAGGATAAGACAATGAATCAGTAGGGGAGTGGGTGTGAGCACATGACAGCCAATGCAGACCTATAGCAGAACACTTGGTACCACACAGAATGATCTGATTAAATGTAAGCAGAGTGGAGCCATCATTTAGCTCCACACTGCTTGGTTACACCATGTGCCTTTTGTTTTCTGGGATACAGTGTCGTGCTCACTAGCAACGAAGCTGCCTTGAATAGAGAAACTTATGTCACCCCTCCAGGGTAGTATGAGGCTATAGGAAAAGACGGGAAGAGCTGCAATGTAAACTAGCTCTGGAGCAGAGAGTTGCACACGGGGGTGACTAGCTACAGGGTGGCAGGGATAAATAACAGAGTGACCTGGAGTGTCCCAGGAGCCAGCAGTGATCAGCAAGCCAGTGGATGCCAATGGTACAGAGCAGCGTGAGGTCAGTGGAGTAGGAAAGTCAGGGTGAGAGCAGCTGGCTGGGGTTGCTGCAGAGGAGGTACAACGTGTGTTGGTAGAGCTGTACTGGCCAGATGAAGCTGCATGTTCTCTGCTGCTCTGTTTGAGACAGCTCTCCTGCAGTGCTCATATGGTCTCATGAGCTCAAAATGCATTGTCAGCTGTTAAAATGCAAGAGCCATTTGTGAAAAGCATGGGATTTTCTGACTTCTTGTAAATATTTGATGATTTGTCCCATGGAAAAGCCGTCAGAGACCTCATGTTCTCTGTGGCTCCATTTTGCTTGTTGCTGCAGTCACAGGAGAAGAGACAGCTTCTGTTCTCAGAGAAAAAGCAAGCACAGGGGGACAGAAGCAGCTGACAGCAAGGCAAAGTAACTTTCCCAAGATCATAAAGCAGTCAGTAGCCAAAGGACAGATTTAACCTTCCACTGCGAGTTTAACCCATCACCTCCCTGTACAGCTAAAGAAGGACATTGCAAGTGATAAATGAACCAGGAGCAGTTCCTAGACTGTCCCTGCCTATTCTGTGTCCGCAGCTGCAGCAAAACTGTTGCCAGGACATTGCACTTCCCTTAGTACACACACAACACCTACCACCTTTGTACCACTGCCTACAATTCCAAGCAATAGTTCTGGCAGACTGAGTGCTGTGCATATTCCCAACTCAGACACTGTTAGCCTCTAAACATCCATATTGTAGGAACCGGGAGCCATTGGATCTCAGAGCTCCCCCAAAAATAGCCTACGTGGGGCCTTGCAGATACTAATCATCACCTTCTAGAAGTGAATAGGAGGCCATGGGAGACTCAGATGAGCAAGTCTTGCAGTCTCTGATGAGCAAAAGCATAATGTGAGGCAGAAATAAAGATACACAACCTCAGTCCTCCTAGGGAATGAGTCCCAGCTGCCTCTCATCCTTTGCTGTGTGGGACGGGTGGTGAGATGGCCTTTTGTTAATCGGTGCCCTGTGCCTGGTGTTCAGCTGGCGAGGACACACTGTCCCTTCCAGAGAAACCCCTTGCATAAGAATTAAAGACGAGCTGGGCTGAGATGCTGAACTAATCCACCAGGGCATGTCGGGAAGACGCATTTTAAGCCACTCTCCCTGCCCTCCCGCTTTCCAGTGCATTGTTTATCTCTCCCGTTCCTTCCACAGCAGCACGCGAATTATTCTGACTGGGCCAGCTGCTTTCATAACCGCCTGCGTTCTGTCCTGTCCACTCCGCCCCAGAGCCCGCCCGGGAGATGCTCATACATGAGAGGCTTTTTAACTATGGCCAGTTTGTGCTGCTGTGAGCAGCAAGCCCACACAGATACCGCTCCCTGCTGCCCGCAGTGCCTGCTGCCTGTGCGGCACACACATTTCACTACTACGGCTACACGTTCACTCCCCTGGCACACACACACACACAGCCTCACCTCAGGGACACCACAGGCTCCTTGCCACCTCACTTTGCTCCTGTGGTGCCCAGCAAGCTCCTCGGGGTGCACAAAACTGGCACAGCTGTCACAGGCATTGGGAGCTACTGCTCCCCCGCCATACTGCGCTCCTCACCCATTGTCCATCATATCTGTGGGATACTTTGTCTCCCTTGAGCCTCACCCTTCCCACGGGATTCATTCAGGCTTGCAGGTCACCCCTGCCACAGACACACGTGTGTTGCACATACACACCTGGCCCTTGTCAGACACATGCTACACACAAATGGGGATCTGGGCATCACAACATTGAAGGATAATTCAGTTTGAAAGAGACCCCAGGACAGCTCTAGTCTGACTTCCTGCTCAGAGCAGGGTCAGCAAAGAGGTCAAATGAGGTTGCATGGAGCTTTATTTGATCTTATAAACTACTAGGATGGAGACTGTATAGCCTCTCTAGGCAACTTTTCCCCACACTTGACTGCCTTTGAGAACAGAAAGGTCTTCTTTGTATTCAAGCTGGACGTCTCTTCTTTAAACTTATGTTCCTTGTCTCTCATCCTCCCACCAAGCACCACTGTGAAGAGCTTGGCTCTGTATTTTACCAAGACTCACAAGTCCTTTCCCACACAGCTGTTCTGCATCTATCCCCAGCCCACATCATTGCCAGAGCCTCTTCCTTGCCAGGTTCAAGGCTGCGCATTTGCCTTTGCTGAATTCCCAGTGCTCCCGCAGGCCCATCCCTCCAGCCTGCTTATGTCTCTGACGTCCCCTCAGGCATGTCGACTTGTTTCCCCTCCAACCAAGTGTCTCCTGAAAGCTTGGTGGCAGTGCACCCCATCACCTTCTCCAGATCATCAATAAACATGTTAAACAGGAGAGGTCCCAGGACAGCCCCCTGAGGCATCCCACTTGGTACCGGCCTCTAGATAGAGTACAAGCCATTAACAATTAACTATTCCCTGAACCTGACTAGACAAATATTTTTTGTGTCCATCTGCTTGTCAACCTATTGAGACAACACCACATTTACTTGGATATTAGAACATTGGGAGACGGTGTTGAATGCCTGGCTGAATTGGAAATAAATTATTTCCATACTCTCCCTTCATCCATAAATCCAGTCTTTTTATCAAAGGGTTCTTCAAGCAGACATGGTGCCTCCCCTGTGGCCCCTTCATCTTGTCCAGACTGCTGGGCCAGGTTCTTCCACCAGCCTGTAGGCACTCACCTGCCTTGGTGCCCAGAGAGCACTCAACACACAGGAGAACAGGATGAGGTTACACATCTTCAAGAAATCTTGCTGATTCAGCTCTGAGTCCAGCTCCTCCCAAGGAACCTTGGCCCTGTCTTGTGGTTCTCTGATACATCTGCCCTGGCCTGACACAGCTCTGACAGTGCACCTAAATATTCCTGTTTGTTTGTTTCTTTTCCCCATTAGATCTGCCTTCTATTTTTTTTTTCACCAAAGCAAGCCAGCAGGGGTGTAATAAAGAGAGCCAGTTGCAAACTGACAGAGGCTGGGAATACCACAAGGATAAAAAAAGGCAAGGCTATATGGAAAAAAGCAATAAATGCACTTAATTACAGGTGTGGCAGGAACAGCTCCTATTATTAAGGTTGCCAACACTTCCCCTTTCAAGACCCTGTTTTCTCTTGCTTATAACTTTGTCAAAGTTTCACCACCAGAGCAGAAATTTTCCATAGGAAGTGATTGTCTCAGCTGTAATTTAGTTATTTCTGAAAATGTGGACCCACCACTAGTTTTCCTGGGCTAGACTATGTATATATATAGCCCAAGGGACAAAAACTGGGCTTGGCCTTGAGCAGGACATCAGTTTTTGTGTCATGGAGGCTGTGTTTTGCCAGCTCCGTGAAACACTACTATTCTCTCCCACCAGCATGGACAAATTACATGGTTTTGCTAAACATGGAAAGACTTGTCACAGCTTCACAGCTACAAACTTTTCAACCTTTGCTAACCTGCCCAACCCTTTTGGTTTCTGAGGCTGTCATGACAGCGTATGGGCTTTCCCAGGGTGGAGCACTGCAGGAGGAAACGGGGAGGGCTCTCCCTTCTTGAGCTATTGTTATGCGTCATGCACTATTTGCATCTCTCAATGCTTCCCTCTGCCCTGTGTTCCTGACCACCACTCTTTTGCCTTCTGGGAAGCCTAGTGGAGAAAAGTCTCTGATTTGAGTACAGAAGGAATAAAACTCAAGGGAAAGAACCAAAAATCTGGGGAACAGCAAATGAGACTGGGAGGCAGATGAGAACATGGGCTGCAGGAAAATGCTGGGTCTGTTTGGGAAAAGGGCTATTGCCTGACAGCTGCTGTAGGGACTTGGGATAGCTGAGAAGGAAGACTGGAAGCAGAAAGCAGGGCTGGCTGGGGCAGTGAGTTGGGGAATAGGAAGAACAAAGGCATGGTGATCACTGATGGGGAACCGGAAGAGAAGAGGAGGAGTGATTGTCAGTGAGATGGGGAGAGGGGATCAGAGGAATTCAGCCCATCCACCTGGGTGGTGGGAATTTCTAGTGACAGATGATGGAGGGGAGCAGGACAGGATGTGTTGGGAAGGCTGGGGTTGACTGGCCAAGGACTTGTGTGGAGCCAGTCTGGTACTGTCTGGGCAGGATACTGAACCTGGGAATATAGTGGGAGAAGAAACAGGGAAGGGCAAGTGAGGTGGACTTGAAGGGAGGCAGAGGCTGAGCCCAGAGCCCAGGGCTTCCTGACAAGAAGAGAAATCAAAAGTGGGAAAGCATGGAGGGGACAAGGAAATGAGGGAGGCCAGCCATATCAGCTTGTATTTCTGGGACTGGAGGCTTCTCCAGTGTCTGAACAAAGGTCTTCCCCCAACTCTTACTGTTCTTGTGCTGTTACTCCAATACCACACAACAGGACATGTCACCTCTTGCTAGTCCTGCTCCTTGCTCCTTCTCAGTGATTTCTCATCACTGAGAAATGTCAGCTGGATGTACAACTGCCCTTCAATGTCCTCATGTATATGAATTATGGTCGAGTCTTTAATTATGTGGCTTCAGATTTATTTTCCACAGGACACCTGCAGCACACAGGTTAGATGGTGTTCTGGATGAGTCTGGGCTGTGTCATGAAGAAGGCTCTTTGCAGGGACTCAGCATCATCTCTTCTTTATGTTGTTGTTTTGTTTTGGTATTTTTTTTTTCCCAAAAGTGTGAAGACAAAGGAGTGACTCATTGCTGAGGCAGTTGTGTGCTGGCCTGCATCCTTGCCCCTGCTGCAGATTTCCTACCTGATGCTGAGCGAGTCACTCACAGCAATCTTTTCAGAGGTAGCTATTAGCTATGTTTTATTTATTTTGGCATTTTGCTTTGTTTTTAGCTTTGTGCTATCCTGGGATTCTGATGTCTCATTTGCAGGAGTATTTATTGCTCCCTGCTGCATGTTAAGGGGGACTTGCACCTGACTCTAGAAAATGCTTTAAACTGCAGAGAGCTCTGGTAAAGTGCTCAGATCAGCATCCCCACCTCACAGGCTGTATTTGACCTTCCCTCCTGGAATGCTGGATCTTCTCTAAAATGCTGCTGTATGAGTATCAAAAAGGCAAATCTATTATTATTTGTACTGAGAAACTAGGTGCATGTTGTGTAAAAGAGACCCTATGAACATCAATCAGTGGGGGCTGCACGTTCTGAATGAGCTCTGAGTCAATGCTTTGAAGATCTGTGTCAGCCCTGTTGGATGTGTCAAGCCACAGGAACCTTCCTCCTCAGGTACCTTTGCTGTTGAATTACAGGTGGCAATCTGTTTGTTCTCACTTCTCATCTCTTCTTACTTTCACTGGCCTTGGAGAAGTAGAACTTCAGCACGGTGTCAATGTTTTGTCTGCTCTTTCCCTGATTGCTCATACTTCCCTAGCACACACAAGTATCTCTGTGGCAAACTGACCTTGGTCTTCACAGCAGTTTGTCCTTCTCCAGAGAGTGGGTGAAATGGGATTCTGCTCTTTGTTGATCAGGCAGAGCTGCCAAGTGTGACCTGGCAGCTCTCTGAGGTCTGCTAGGTCACTGGAGCTCAGCTTTCCCATGAGTTTTACTAGGTGCTATGAATGTCATACACCATGACTCTGGAAGGCCACCCACCCAGCTGTGACACTGTGAATAAACATCACAACTCTAGCCCTTCTTTTCTTTTCCTACCTGAGGAGTGACATGGTGGGCAGTGGAGAGGTTGGCTGGGTGCCCAGTGAGGTACAGCCCCCTTGAGTACACCAGCCCACAAGATTCAGCTCAAGACATGTTGCCCTGGGCTCCCTCTACAGTGTTGCAATGAGAGCACTGGGGACAGCCCAAAGACTTTGTGTGTGAATAGGACAGTAGCCAAATGTAGCCCATCTTCTGCTTGTCTGCCTTCAGCAGCAACACTCCCTGTATCACCTAGGGATGCTTTGACCACATCTGAATCCTGGGAAAGGTAGACAGGAGGTGTCTCAGGTGCAGGGCCCCCAGTTGCTGAGCTGAGGGGCTTGGACTCCCTTCCATGCTCTTGCATCCAAAGATCCCTTCCTGGCAAGCCAGGGAGACAGGACAAGGTGAGGCCACCTGGGGCCTCATTCAGGAATGCTATTTTGAATGTCTGAGCTGCACCTCACTGCTGGTTTTGAAGGGTTAGACAGCCTTCCAGGTGTTGTAGTCTGAAGAGAGTCTTAGTGTACCTTGTTTGGTGCCTAATACAGTGCTAACCTGAGGGAGTGTTATTCTTTGGAGAGGTTCACAGAGGAAAAAAGGTGCTGCAGCTACCCACCACTTTGATCACTGGGAGGAATGGAGATGGCCCAGCAACGTTTGTGAGCATGGATTCTGCTTGTCCCTCAAACTTATTCCCCCTCCAACCCAACCCCGGATGGCCTCTCTCTAGTTGGGATCCTGCTGCTTGTGTCATATATAACAGCTTCCTTTTTCAGACACTGGGGCAGAAGTTACCTGCTGCACTGCTGGAGCACTGACATCCCTGATGGAGGTAGGCTCCCTGCAGTACTGACTGAAACATGCACAGCCAAAATCAGCAGCCCCTGGCCCAGGCTCCCTAATAAAAATTACTCCATAAGAGGTGTAACTAGGCAATGCTAGGAGAGAGGTGGGTGTTAATAGATCACATGGCTAGCCAGCACTAAAAACTTGATTACAATTCAATTAAGGGAATGTTTCTAATTAAAGAGTTCTTATTTTAAGCTGTCAATGATTAAAATAAAGGTAGCTGAAGTGTCCGTACACACTCCAATTTCATCCCCAAGGGCTGCATCTACGTTGGGGATTTCTTCAAATTCCCTCCCGCTACCTCAGTCAGCAACAGAGGGAGAGTTGGTATGGTCACCATCCTCCCAGACCTTGCACCTGCCTGCCAAGCGGTGTCACCCTAAACTCTGCTCCCATGAGGCATGTTGAGAACTGCTTTTCCTGGATGCTGATTCAGATCCATCCTTCCCACCTCTGTATCAGAGCCCACCTCTCTCAGTGCCTGTATGAGCCAGCCACTTGCAGCAAAGTCACGAGTAGTGCTGGGCTTTGGGAAATCCCTTCTCTGCTGATGTGTAGCCACCCAGGGAAGGAGAGCAACCCTCGGCTGGATCCAGAAGTGGCTGCATACTATTACCTGCCTTCCCATCTGCTCACTGTTACATAAGCTGTGAAAAAACAGATGCTCAATGGAGCATGTGTAAAGAAATGTCATTACTATGAAAAACTCAATTAAATTTTAAATTCTCCGAGTGCAGGCAAAGCTCTGTAACAAAGCAGGCCCAGCAGTGAGAGAGGGAAACAGTACTGGTTCCCAAAGGCTTGCATAAATGAGGAACAATTCCCAGGTCTCAATGGACTGTCAAGTTAGTGCAGGCATTGTCTGCCAGTGGCATTCAGAAGGTTGCAGCCCCCCATCTTGGTACAACTTGGAGCCATGACTGCTCTCTGCAGCACACAGTGCCAGCACGGGCCTCTTGGCACCGACAGCCCATGCTTACATCATGTATTTGGAAGATGACATCAGGGCCTGGCTTAGAAGCACCTAAGGGCTCTTCTGGTATGGGGCGTCCTGAGTGCTTCCCCATCACACTTATCTCCAACTGCAAGAACTGGGGCTCTTGACTTTGGGATGGCTGTACCAGACCAGCTCCTGGACCCTGGCAAAGCATCCTGGTGCCCCCAAAGTTGGACAGCATCTGGCTCTTGCTCCACAGGACCCTCTGTTCCTTCCAGCTCACACTACACTGGCCTCCAGCCTTTCCTGCAGCCCTGCTCCCAGAGCTTTCAACAGCACTTCCATCCTCCTTTGCACATTCAGCTCCAATCTCCCAGAAGCCCCCAAATAGTTCCCCAGCCTGGGCTCTGCTCCTACACCCCTATATAGGTCTGATACAGACCCCAGACTCAGCTGGGTTTTGGAGGTGCTCTAGGGCTTGCTGTGTCCACCTGGCCCTCAAACACTCCAGGATCTGGGGGGTTGCCCCAGCTTTGCACCCATCTGTTGGTTTATGTGTGTGCTTCTTTATTCGTGTGGATTTGCAGGTGCTTCACCCAAGGGGCGTCCCCGCTCCTGAGAGGCGTGGGCTGAGGAACCCTAAACACTGTGGGGCCTTCCTGAAGGACCCTCGCTCGACACCCGCTGCCAGCGCGATGGGACCCTCGTTTGATCATCCCCATGCGGGGCCACTCTGTAGTGGGGGGCTGCCATGGGTGGGCTATCGCTCCACGCTGGGGAGAAACCTTCAGCAGAGTCACAGGCCCCAAAACCGAGCCCGTGTGCGTCTGCCCCGCTCGCCGGAGCTGAGGGACGGCGTCTGGGAAGGCGTCGGGAGCGGCGGCGGTTGCGCCTTTAACGGCGGGCGGAGGAGGAGGCGGAGGAGGAGGAGGGCCGGGGCTGCGCTGGGTGACATCAGTGGGTTTGGCTCCGGGGCTCAATGGAAACTGGGTGAGCGCCGGGCTGTGCCGAGCACACGCCGGCTGGAGGGGACGGCGAGCGGGCGGGAGGCGGCAGGCAGCGCCGCGCCGCGCCGAGCCGAGCGAAGGAGGG
>VXBI01010170.1:193237-213355 GCA_013397375.1 Toxostoma redivivum | reverse complement strand
AGGAGAAGTTCAGCGTCGTTCCCGGGGGTGGCAGCTTTTTGTTACCTACCCGGAAAAATAACAGCCCGGGTACGGCTGTCTTCGCGTAGTGTTTGCCTATAGGGGGTGGGGGTGTAAGGGACATATTTATTATTATATTTTTTTGTGTGTCCCCCCCTTCCCTGTTTTTCTGTTGTGGCTATTTCTTCCTCAAATGTAGTTCAAATGCTCTGTGCTTGGTGTTTCTTTTCTCCCCCCATCTTATTTGCTGGTCTTCTTTCTGTAAGTGTCTAAGGGTCTGGAGGGGATTGGTGTTTTGCATTTCAATCAAAATGGTTTTTTTTTTCTTTTTTCCTTCGCATTTTTAAGCCAGTTCAAATTACTGTTTTCCCAGCCTCATCCTTTTTTCCCTTCAAATACCGCCCCCCCCCCGAAAATAAAAAAAAGGCCGTGTAAAGCCTTAATGGTCTATGGGTAAAGCAGCCCCCACTCCCTACACTTCCACTGAAAGCTGAAGCAGTGCTGGGATCGGCAGCCTCCATTATGGAGCCGTGGGTTTGGTTTTGTATATCTTTTGCTAGATAGGGCATCTTCTCATTCCTAGCNGATGGCTTTTTAAATTTTACATGTATAAATAATATATAGAGGGGTGATATAAATTTAACATGTAAGAATATATATTTTATGGGTACAATTTTCTTTTGTCTTGTAACAGTAGACCTGAAGATCAGAAGATAAAGGGTGGAAGCTGTAGAGGGTGGTAGGGGTACGAATGTGAAGTACAAGCAAATGGGATAGATGTTTGAACTCCTGGACCAGTTGTTGAGGGGGTGGGATGTGTGTGTCCTGCTGTCTTACCAGGAATCCAGGCTCTCGCTCTCTATCCTCTGCCCAGGTTTTCTACTCACACTTGTGTATGTGTGTGTGTTGGGGGGGAGATAAGGCAAAATGACAGCTGTGCGAGACCATGATTTTTTTTTTTACTCCATTATCCTGCTTCCCGCTTCCACCCCCGCGCCCCAGAGCATTTTTTAGATTCCCCTTTGGAGCCTGTTGCTTAATCAGCTACAAGGGCTGCTGCCTCATTGTGTGAGAAGCCCTTCTTAACCTGGCTCCTGCCAGTCCTCGAAGGGTGGGTCTGAATTTAGGTTTGGGACTGTGGTGTTGCAGAGCAGTACCTGCTGTGTCTTGGTGTGGAGCAGACCCCACCAGGACGTCTTGCCTGATCTCTGCCGTGTGCTTGGCTGTGCTCACCCCAGCTGGGAATTGGACTCAAGTGGAGGTGTTCGGGGTTCACAGGCCTGGGTAAACGCTCCATGAGGGAAGGAGGATAGAGAGCTGTCTTCTTGACAGTGGTGTGACAGGTTCCTGGGGACACAGACCTTTGATCATTCACTGGAGCAGGAGTGTAAGCAAGTCAGATGTATGTTAATGTGGCTCTAGAGAGCAGCAGGCAGTGGATAAAAATCACATCTATTTGCTGTGCCCTCACCCAGGTACGCCTGCCTCCTGGTTCCCAGGGCTCTGCCTACATTCCTTGTAGTAAGAAAGTCAGAAATAGCCACAGGGTTTTGTAGACTTTAGATGCACAGAAACCCACATACATAAGCAAATACTTGGTAAGGGGGCTCCACCTCTTGAGTGTTTTGTGTGTGGTTTCTGGTGACTGGAGCTCTGCTTTCAGGGTTCACAATGTCCCCTGAATGCCTTGATAGGATTATTTCTCTGTACATCTCCGCAGCCCGTCCATTCTTCTTTCTGTAATCCCATCTCCTGGGGCAGGAGAAGCAGCTCTGGGTTTATAGTATGCCCAGAATCCTGTAGCTGGGATTATTTTTTTGTACTTCTGTCTCACAAGGCCATTTCTCCCTTCTTCCCTTCAGTGATGCTTCCTTCCCACCAAGCTCCAGCAAGGGAAAGTTCCTCGCACCCACTTGTGAAAACATGAATCATTCCTCACCTTTCCTGTCCCCAACAGGCTCTGTGTCTGTATTTTGTATGCTAATAATGTGGCATTGCATAAATTAGGACTGTGGCAAATCCTTCTAAAAGGGGACACACTGACTGTCTAGGGAAGAGATGTGGTTCCTAGAATAAGTTGGTAGCCGTAGAAGAGGCAAGGGAAAGGGAGTTGTTAAGAGGGGAACTGCTGGAGCTGTGTTTGGCCAAGGTGTTTGCAGCAGAAATTGAGGTTGGCAGAGCGAGCAAACTGTGGCTGTGGTCCTTCCACCTAGTTGATTTTCTGTGGAAGATGAGTAGGCTGAGCCTGGGCATGTTGATGGAGTATATCAGGTCAAAGGGTTTGCTAATCATCTCAGGTAAAGGGATGAGGAAAGGCCTGAGCTGCTAAAAACAAACAGCTGGCACACCTAGATAGGCTCAGGTAGAACAAAGGTGGTGGTGATCCCACCAGCAGAAGCATATGGAGATGAGCAAGTGGTGTTCCTAGCCAGTGTGTGCCTGGCAGGTTCAGTTCAGCAAGATGTCTCCTCCCTGTCCCATGTGCTGGCCCCTGCCTAGGAGCGATGCAGTTGCTTGCTCCTGGCAGTCTGTCTGTCTCTTGCAGTCCTTGGGTCCTCTGCTTCACCACCACCGAGGTGTTGGAGTAGGGCTGGGTCAGAGAGAAACTCCTCACAGGGTTTATTATGCCTGACTCTTCTGGTGTCTCACAAGGCTACTTCTGGTCCCAGTGCCAAGTGCTGTAAGGTACAAGAAGCAGTACCTCTGTGGTGTGATCATGCACTGAAACCTTCTTAGAAGGGGTTTCCTGAACTCGTCCCCAGTCTCTGAGCAAAATGGTGGGGAAGAGTCATGTTCTGTCATGTTTCATTCTAATAACAGGAACATGGGCAAAACATGCTTGAGAGTGTTCTTTTCCTGCAGTATTTCTTGCTCATACTGTCTCTGGAAGATCAGGAGAGGTGATAGAAGCTGTAGAAGGTGTAGAAAGTGAAGTATTTTAAGATTTAAAACTGCTCAGCCTCTGGGTGAAGTGGGGAGGTCTCTTCTGTAGTCTTACATGATTCACTTCCTGTTTCTGCTCTGACACTGCTCTTTCTGTGCTTCTTTTCTCAGCACGACTGAACCATGGAGCTTCGAGTTGGAAACAAATACCGGCTGGGCAGAAAGATTGGCAGTGGTTCATTTGGAGACATTTATCTAGGTGAGTGTCAGAGTTTGTCTCAAGGTTGGTTTTCTCAATTGCGTCATTGTTTTGGGGTTGTTTTTCTTGCCTGTTGGTATTTGTAGGCACCACGTAAGGTTGGAAGGGGTGGAGAAGAGAAAAAACTAATGGAATACTGCTAGTGGCTTCTGGCCTTCTCATGGCAAAGAAAGGGGAATGAGCTTTGCTTTACTACATACTAGAGACACAGTAGTGGTTGATCAAACTGATTTAGATTTGGACTGTTTAGGGCATATTTGTCATACACCCTATTTCAGCATTCTCACTTCCTTTTCTTGAGCTTGGGTGTGTGTGGGTATAAACTCTGTTCACAGAGTGCATGCTGGAAAGGGATGACATAGCAGTTCCTTCAAGGATAGAAGGAATACAGTTTTGGGAAGACTAGTAGTGGAAGAGGTGGTCCAGAACCTGTAAGAGAAAGGTCTGAGGCTAGGAGGTGTAAAACAGGTCAGAGAGCCTGTCCTGGTTGAAGTCCTGAGGCTCAGATCTGTTAGATATGTAATGGGATTTAGAGTTAATGTCTGGAATGACCTGAGCTGGAAGCTCAGTGGACAGAGCCCATTAGGTGCTGGGTTTCCCGTTACCACAGCAGGTCACCTGGGTAGAAGTTCTTCCAGACCAGTGTGCTGATGTGTAGATATGTTCCCTGATGCTTTGCCTGCTCATGTTTTTATTGGCTCAAACCATATGGGGCCAGAGTGGCGAGACTACCCAGCAGCCTGCTAGATGCCTCCATGAGGGCTGGTGTTACCTGTCTCTTGTTCTCACCACTACCTGTTCCACTGTGATCCTTTGCAGGTGGTCATCATGTGCTCCTTGGCTGTTAAGTTCTTCAGTTGAGTTGTATTTTGCTTCCCAGTACATCCACCACTCCTCTCTTTTGCTGGTCCTTCAATTTTTCCTAGTTTCTTCATCTACTGAGCAGCTTGGAGCCATCACTGCATTTGAGGTGTGGCATTTCTAGTGCCTGGCAGTGGAGGACTACACTCGAGTGATCTGTAATGTGATGCTTTGTGATCTGCACAGGCTGCTTTGGGTCCCCTTGGCTTTCCCCATCACTGACACTATCAGGTTGCAGAATTGGCCTTAATGCACTGTCGGCTGTATTGCAGGAGAGCTCTTCTAGGATCTCCAACATCTTCCCATGCCTCCCCAAATCCCTTTCATTGAATACATCTAGTTCAGATTACTTTTCCCCGTGATTGTAAATCACCATCTGTTTTCAACCTCTGGTTTTTATCTCTGGTTCCCTCTTGCTTTATTATTCTCTCTTGATTGGTGTTGGCAGCCCTTCTTGATTAAGTGTCCTGTGGGAATCATCAGTAACAGGCTTTGTTGCCACCTTTATCCAGAACATGAACAAAGATGATAAATAATGGATCTGGGATCCTAGTTCCACTGTGTATTGCCTTTACTGCAGCCTTTTCCTGTATGCTGCTCCTCTGTGACCCTTCAACCAGTTAGTGTCTTGGGTGACAGTGCTTTTAATTCCCAGGTGCTAGGATTCAGGGGAGGTAGTTTGGACACAGCATTTTCCACCTATGCTAGGGCTTGAAGCATTCCAGATCCTCTCTAGGACAGTATAAATTGTCAGGATCTTGCAAAACATCTGGGGTACATGTGGGGAGAGAAAGCAGGTGCTGAATTGAAAGGCCTGATCCTGTATTGCTCTGTATTATGTAACAGGTCATCCACCTTTGCAAATCAGGTATGGAAAATAGTCCCTGATGAGGGGGTTGTGCCTGCCTTGCCTGTCACCCAACAGAGGAAGCCCAGTGCCCCAGTGTGGTGAGCACAGCAGGATTCAACCAAGTTACTTGAATGCAGTATCAAAGCCCTTGTGATGTTCCTTGAGGTGCAAGCCAGCATGTTTTGAAGCAGTGATAGTGAGACTTCATGGAGCCTGGGTGACTCCCCAGCCTGGAGGGATTGGGCATGTAGTCTGTGGTGGTGTGTCTGGAGGATGCTTGTGCTCATGCTGTGCTCTCACAGCCTGCTCTGCAGACAGAAAGACTCATTCACGAGGACTTCTCTCCTGCACCAGGTTCACCTCACAGTTCTCTTCTTTGATAATGGTGTGGACACAGAGCAGGGCTTGTCTGTCTCTGAGGATTAGCAAGGGCTATATGGTTTAGCCTCAGCTTCTTTCTTTCAGGGTGTTACTATCTTCACCTGCTCTGTAACCAGTGGGTGCTGCATGCTTTCCTATTCGGGGTTTGTTTTAGGTTTTTTGTCTGTCAGAAGGAAACTTGGATTTCTACATGGGTAGACACAAAGGATGGACTGTGTTAATCACTTCCTTCCATGCCCTACTTGTAGGGATAGATGTGCTAGGTGGAGTATTCTCCCCCCATTAGTTTGAGAGGGTGGGAAATGAGATCAGGCTGCCCATGGGCCTTGGCTAGCCCATTTACCTCTAAAACTGCTTGTTCAGAAGAGCAAAACCCAGTTTGCAGAGGAATTGCCGAGACCTTTGGGCCGCTGGAGCGGGGGGTGCTTTGTCAGAGGTGCTGGCCAAGAGGCTGGGCAGGGTTGCTGGACGTGTAGGAATCGTTTTGGCCCGGACGAACGCTGGTGGTGGAGAGGAGCTGGGCAGACAAAGCATGCTGGGACCTGAGCTGGCTAGGGACAGTTCCTGGTGGCAGGCTCCTCCCTTGCTGGGAGGGGAGTGCCTTCCCTTTGTTTCCTGGCTTGTTAACTCTCTCTCGCCCTATCTGCCTTCATCCATCTGTTCCCAGCCCTCCATTCTTCCCTCGGCAGGCTGTGGAGAGGGGCACAGGCGGTGGGGAGTGCGGGGCCTCTGCCTGTTGCCCCCGATGCTCAGGGAGGGCGGTGTTTATTGTATCAGACATGCAGTCAGGAATCCACTCTGAAAAGATCCTGTTCAGCCGGTGACATCCTCTGTCCCTGGGGCCCCGTTTCAAAGAGCTTGTGATGAATGAGTTGAATTTGTGCAGCCCCCACAGCGCAGCGAGACTGGGGGAGGATGTTAGGAATTATCCCCCATCCTACATTCAGTCTCTCGAGTGGCTGAAGCTAGCAGACTCTGCTGTATTTGTCTGAAACATGGTGCTTTCCAGTCTATAAAGAGAGCACAGAACTGTTGCTTTTGAACTTGTAGCTTTAAAGATGGTGGTCAAAGCATGTAACAAAGGATCAGAAAGACTCCTGTCCTTAAATTCCCTCCCTGCTAGTGGTGGTCTTGATCTGGGTGGATCTCTAGCCAAGAAATAGTACAGGGAGCACCTTGTAGGCATGGTGACGTTTGGAGAGGGAACAAGCCTAAAGAGTTCAGACAGTGACCCCCTCAGCAAGGAATAGGTCAGATTGGTCCAGAGAAGGACCATAATAATGATTAGGGGGATGAAGCACCTCTGTTATGAGGAAAGGCTGAGAGAATTGAGATTATTCAGCCTTGGAGAAGAGAAGGCTTTGGGATGACCTAGTTCCAGCTCCCTGAAGGAAGCCTACGAGAAAGACTGAGAAAGACTTTTTGCAAGGGCACATAGTGATAGGAAAAGGGAAATGAGTTTAAACTGAAAAAGGTTTAGATTAGATTTTAAGAAGAAATTCTTGTCTATGAGGGTAGTGAGAGACTGGAAAAGGTACCCCAGAGAAGTTGTGGATGCCCCATCCCTAGAAGTGTTCAAGGCCAGGTTGGATGGGGCTCTGAGCAACCTGGTCTAGAGAAAGGTGTCCCTCAAGGTGGAAGTGTTGGAACTAGGTGATCTTCAAGGTCCTTTCCAACCCAAACCATTCTTTGAGTCTACTTGCGCCCTTCTAGGCCACAGGGTTGTTTCTTCTTTCTCTGAGTAACACCTGTGTTTGGGCTATGGAGAGTGTGAGTATCTGAGCATTTGAATTGCATAACCATATTTTGAAGGATCTGAGTCTTCTTGATGTCTACCCCTGCTTTCCCTTTTCCAGCTTTGTGCCCACAGATAACAATTCCTACCTGCAGACAGCCTAGTAGGTGGATGCATCTTCTGCATCTTCATGTTTCTGAACACCCAGGGTAATGTGGAGATGAGAACTCATACATGTTTCCACTGTTCATGTTCTGGGGATTGGGTTCATTCAAAATGCTAATGCTGCAAGAAGTCAGAGAGACTCATCATTGCTTGTGTGTCAGAAAATGTATTGGGAGAGGGAAAAGTTCTCCCTGGGGAGCAAACAAGGGAGCTGCTTCAGAGGATTTGGAGGAAAGTCTTCACAAAGGCAGGGCAAAGAGATAAGGGAAGGAAGAGCTTGTATGTTTTTTGGATGTCCTGGGTGTTTCCATGCTGAATGAGGGCCAGTAGTTGAACTAATTTAAAAGGTGGACCAGTCCCTTTTCTTGCTCTTTCCCTCCTTGTACTGCCTGGTGCTTTTATAAGAAGGGTCCTGTGGTGGAGTGAAGGGAATGTACAGACTTGTTTTTCTGACCACCAGTTTTTAAGTGAAAAATGCCAGCATCTTTTCAAAAGTAAGCATTGGACAAATATTTCTACCCCTCAGGATGGCTTTTCCCCTTTTCCTTCTCCTGAATCCTGCATTAAAATCTGTATTAAATTGATCCCATTGCTCCTCCTTCCCTTCCCTCAGAGCACCCTAAATAATTCCTCTCCCTCCTTAGTGTTTACAGCCTTCAAATATTTGTAGACTGTTGTCATGTTCCATTCTTCCTCTCCACCCTTCTTAGTTGTATCTCTTGTCTATGTTACATATTTAGCTCTTTTAATCTTCCTTAGTAAATCAATCCCTCTAGGCCCTGATCATTTTTGTTGCTCTCTTATAAATTCCTAGCAGCTTGTCTGTCTCAACCCGGCACTGCAGCATCTAGATCATGTGTTTTTGCTAGCAGGCAGCTCTTGGCTAACTTTCTGTACAAGTCAGAACTCTTCAACTGGAGATGGATCTTTTTAGGATCCATGGGGAGAAGCAATCCAGTTGTGTGAACATTTCCTTATTTTCTTTGGTCTCTGGCTCTGAAGGCAGTGTGTGAAAGAGGATAAATGAAGAGATTTATCTGCAGCTTGTCCTTGTGGACTCTTTAAAGTCTTATCATGGAGTTCAGGAGGCACAAATTAGCCAGACCTACCAAAACTAGCTGTGGGATATCTGCAAAACATCACCTTTGACTCCAGCTCATGTTTGGCATGCATGTTTTGGAGTAATTTATTTTATGATGGTGTTCATAAGCTGCTCGTGATCAGGGCTGCTCTCTGACTTGTGTTTAAGTGCAATTTCTAATAGTTCCAGGTACAAGGAAGGGCTTGTCAGAGTGTGTGAAGCAGGCATGGCTGGAGAGGAGAGAAGCAAGCCTTGAGTGTCGTTCCCGTGACCCATGTACAGATATTTCTTCTTTCCATTTTAGGATGATGTGAAACATCTGGAATCCTTTCAGCTAGTACAAGAAAAAGAGCAGCCTGTTCCTTCTTTGACAGTGCACTTTGGGACCGGAGTGCTGGCTTTTGCAGCTGGCAGCTCAGTTGTTTTCAGAGAGAAGCTGTGGGGTGGTAGTTTAGTGTTGTTGCAAAGTATCTAGCAATACCTTCAACAAAGGTATCCAGGCAGCCTTATTCGGGACAAGATTTTGTTTATTTCTTCATGCTTCTAATTTGTGATATAGTAAATGTTTCTGTGTTGGCAGAAGATAAAGGTATTATTAAAACCCTCAGGAGAGGGAGAAGCTGGGGATTTAGAAATTGTCTTTATTGAGCCGGTCAGTGCTATGAAGAAAACAGAAAGAGCTGGCATGTTAATAATGTCTCCTCCTGAACTAATTGGCTGTGTTGAAATGATGTAACTGAGTAACTAGTAATTTTGCTGGGGAAGAGATACTCCGTATCACTGCCTGAAGGACTGCTTGCGTTCAGAGGCTAGGTTCATGATCCAAGGAAGCTACAACTTCCACTAGGTACTGTTGATATGTGCAGATTGACCTTCCAAAGTCTGGCACTTTTTGAGATAACAAGGCAGTTCACGTGTAGGATTGTTGTTCTAGCCTGACTTCAGGATCAGATCTGGTTTCCTCATGTGCCTCTCTCTGGGCTTGCATGTATAAATGGCAGTGCTGGAAACTGTATGAAGTAGCTGAATCTCATTTCTGTCATAGAGAATAAACTTCAGGGCAAATCTTTAGGTTTTGACATCTTTTTAGGCCTTGTTAAAAGTGTTTAACTTCAGTAGAAGCTTGTGCAATCTTCATTTCACTCTCATTCCTATGCAGGAGCCAATATTGCAACTGGTGAAGAGGTGGCCATCAAACTGGAATGTGTCAAAACCAAACATCCCCAGCTCCACATTGAAAGCAAGTTCTACAAGATGATGCAGGGAGGAGGTGAGATGGGGAGGAAAGGATGGGGCCGGGGGAGTGGTTGGAAAAGGAAATTATTCAGGAGGGCTTTTGGTGCTACACACGATCTTCTCAGCAGGGGATTCAACATCTATTCTCTCTGTTCCCTGGGCTTAATCTTTTTCTTTCCTCAGTGGGTATCCCCTCCATTAAATGGTGTGGAGCAGAGGGGGACTACAATGTGATGGTGATGGAACTCTTGGGGCCCAGCCTGGAAGATCTCTTCAACTTCTGCTCCCGCAAATTTAGTCTCAAGACAGTTCTGCTGCTGGCAGACCAGATGGTAAGTTTCCTCTGAAGCATTTGTGCCTACTCTCCTTTTCCATGCCTTTCCCCCACCACACACTCCCCTCCCATCCCCTCTGCTTGAGAACTGCTGTATCCCAGCCTTTCTTCATTTAGCACAAGTGGCTGCCACTTTCTATTTCTTGATGAAGTTGGGGGCCTGGAACCTAGATACTGGTGGCGTTTCCTTATCTCCTTCCTTTGCCTGCTGCTTGCCTTGTGTTAGTGTTGTACACTGGCACCTGTCTTATTTCCACTGCTCATACCCTTTTTTTCCCTGTTCATACCTAAGGTTTAAGACCCTTAGCTCTTCTGGACAGACCTGTTCCTTTCCCAGCCCAGCTAAGTTCAAAAGTTGACAGCTGTCAATGCTGAAGCTCAAAGTTTTAGTCCCTACAGACTTGCTTCCCATCCTTCCTTGTGATGTTAATGGTAACCTTCCCAGAGTGAGGACTGGGCTGGTGTGCATGGTTAAATTTTATCTCCAGATCCTGCACCATCCAGAGGGTGTCTTTTCCTTAGCTGTCATTGCTGGTATTCAATGCAAAGTGTCCTTTTCTTGCTCTGACAGCCCAGTGTCTTGGACAGGGTACTATTTTTAACATATGCAGTTAAAATAAGTTTATTTCTTGCTTGTCTCACTATTTATATATTTATTTATCTATCCCTCCTCCAGATCAGCCGTATTGAGTACATTCATTCCAAGAACTTCATCCATCGGGATGTGAAGCCAGACAACTTCCTTATGGGCCTTGGCAAAAAGGGCAACCTAGTATACATCATTGATTTCGGTTTGGCCAAGAAGTACCGAGATGCCCGGACCCACCAGCACATCCCTTATCGGGAAAACAAGAACCTGACTGGCACAGCCCGTTATGCCTCTATCAACACCCACCTGGGAATTGGTGAGCCTGCTTGCTGTTGCCTCTTGGTGGAGCTTTCCAGGGGAGGTTGTATGTCCCCAGAAGGAGGGGGTTGGGTTCTTTGCCTGACTGCGCTGCTGACTTGCCTTGAGATGCGAATAACTTAAATGCTATATTTGTGCTACTTCTGCTGCTGTGGTGGAATTTTGAGCTCCTGAAGGCAGAAATCATCTCCTGATCTGTGTTTGTGCACTGTTTAGTGCAGGGAAGCCCTGTTGAGCATCAAGACTGTGACATCCCTGACTCTGCTTATGCTAAATCTGCCTTTGCACAATTTTTGCAGGCTGATTAGATGTGTAAAGGAGACATTCACAGGCACTGAGCCTTTAGGAATATGTGCAGTTGAAACTTGTCTTTTTGACTCCTGAATGCCCTCGTTAGTGATTGTTCTGTAACTGTCAGAGCTGGAAGATAGAGGCCCACTGCAATATGGTGTTACTCACCACTGAGGATGGGGATGTACTGGAAATGTACTAGAAACTGGAATGAGGGGAGACTTCCAGCTGTCTGGACATCCCTGTTTTGTGACTGAAGATTGGCTGTCACAGACCTTCAAAATACAGATGTGTCTGTGAACTGCCCAAGTGCAGTGAGGCAACTTCAAGGAAATAGGGCTCTGCCCTTAATGTGTGTGGTTAGTACTGAAGGAATGAAATGAGGCTGGAAGAGTGTTCAGCCAGCTATTACACTGGTGATGGCCATCATCCCAGGATTTGTAAAAACCTTGTGCAGGTTAGTACCCACTGCACTTAAACCTCTTAAAGTCACCCAAATTGTTGTCCTGGGAGTCAGTCCCTGGTGGCTGTGAGGAACATAGTTGAAAACCTCTTGCAGTTTTCTCTTCTGTTCTCTGCCCAAAAAATTTCTTTCCAACATTTGACCTCCTTTCTCTGCTAAATTTTAGCTAAACTTTGTTCACAGTGTGAGGCTTCCTTAGTTACTGTAGGATCCATTTGGAGCAGGCTGACTTGGTTCTACTGTTGACTGGCAACTCTAAGGAGCAGAAACACCAAAGCTGTCTTGCCTGTTGGACCCAGGGAAGTATCTGCTGTGTTTGCAGATTGTTTCTATCTCTGGGAGGCCCTTCTTCTGAAGTGTATAACCTAACCTGGGAATTTGAAAATCAGAGCAAGGCATTGAAACCTTTTAAGCTAACAGCTTTCACTGGATTTCACATCCTCATTCTTCCTGCATTCTCCTCTCTTGCAGATATTTCTCAGAAATCTGAAGTCAATACTTATCCTGCAGAAAATAGGCAGTTTTTCCCACTGTCTTCATTGCTTAATACTATATAACTTTAGATGGAAAATGCTTTATTTATATCAAAATGAGGAGTGTTGTTTGTTGAGAGTGGGCTATAATCTCCTGACCTCTTCCATGTTATAAAAATAGTTCTCATAGAGCTTTCTGAGTTGGCCTTCTGTATTTTGGCTTGACCTGCATATATATAACTGACTCTCCATTGAATTCTCAGTCAAGATTTCCACAGCCATGGTAACTGCCACAAGGAGACATGCACAAAATAATTCTCACTACTATGTCTGTCGATTCTTTTGTGTGTGCCTGCTCTGGTTGAACTGATCATGAGAGGCTAAATGTCTGGTTGTGGCTTTTGAACGACTTCATTATTCATTCCACCCCAACTTAGCCCTTTACTACTGGTGCTTGGCTTGTGTGTCAGGATGAACAAACAATGTCTAAACAGTAATCCAAGGGCAAATTGTATATGCCATCGTCTGAGTGCAGCCGCCGCTCTCTCCATGCCCTTTGATTTGGGAAAGTCTGGGTGTGAGTTACTCTGTGCAACAGGTCTTGGGTGTATTATCTCCACGTTGCAGATAGTTGCCCTGAACAGCATAAGGGTTACATGACTTGCCTGGAGGAAAGGGGGTGTTTGGGTTTCAGCTGGAGTTCCTGTTTCTCAAGACCTTGCCACAGGGTATATAACAGAGATATTTGTGAGTTAGCAGCATTGCCATGGGAACCATCACTTTGAATTTTTTGACTTTTCAGAAATTAAATTCTCTGTCCTAATGTTACGTTTATGTGGTCTAGGGAGAGGAAAGGAACGAGGTGCTGGGGTATTTGTGTGACAGGAATAGCAAATGATTAAATGCCTTTATTTGAATTTGCAAGCTAAGGGTTGGGCATTCTGATGTCTGGAGGAAACACATTCTTTTCCCAGTGATTGGGGAAAAAAGTAGGAGGCGATACTGGGGAGGGTTCCACAGCTGGAGACTTGCCGTTGGGGGAGTCACTGTACTGTGCAGGCTTTGGTTCACGCATTCCAGTCAATTTTCACATGCTCTAGGGATGAGAGTCCCTTGCACCCACTGTAGCTTGTAACGTCTAAAATAGATGCCTGGTGCGCCCAGGAGACAGTCTTGGAAGAAGCCTGATGGTCTCTGTCTGGGTGACAGAGGGGGTGGGGGGGCGATGCCTTCCCAAATGAATGTCCTAGGTGGTATCAATGCAGGCTGTGCAGATCATAAGTCCTCCTGCTCATCCTGCCCTCTGTCACCCATTCCAGATTCTTGTGTGTTTTTAAAGGCTGATGCCATGCAGTGGGGAAAGGGGAACTCTAGTCCAGCATGTGCAAGATCAGATCTGAGTATGTAATCAGGAAAACATTACTCAGTTAAGCCTGCCTGCATCTAGGCTGGCTCCAGGGAAGACAGCTGATTTCTAGGGAGTTCTGCATGGGAGCAGCATCACTTTGGTAGGATCAGAGTGGAGGAAAACACTGTTTGGATGGAGGGACCAGGAGATAGTTTAGGCTGCAAACACGTTTTGTCATGAACTTTATGTCCAAGGCAACCAGTCCTCAGTCTCTGGTCTTTGCCCAAGCATGTCTTGTCCTGTTCTGCCACTCAACCCTGACTTGGCTTATGAGGACCCTACTTTAGGAAGGGAGTGGAGGTAAGGGCTGGCTGGGAACCTCGCTGGGAGTGGGAGGGAACTGGCAGGAGATTGCTTGCAGAGTGGGTTGGGTTTGAGAGGTCATGATGAGTTCTGTGGGAAGGCGACCTTGTGTTTTCTATTGGAAGGGCTTTTGGGAAGGAGGGAGTAAAGGATGAGTGTCTTATGAAAAAGACATTTTTCATAAAATTTGCTTTCAAAAAAAAACCCCATTGTAGGAGAGCTGTGATAAAATGGAGAGAGGAAGTGTGGTGTAGTATCACAGGTCATGACTATAATCCTGCTTCTGGACTGACTTGCTCAGCAGATGCATTCACATCACTTGTATTTTTCTTTTTCTTTTCAAACTCCAAAGTGAGATTTTTTTTTTTCCTCTGCGGCCCAGGGTCGCTGTGAGAGTTAGTCACTCACTGATTGTCAGGTTTCTAAAAGTGGGAAGTAGTAACACTAAATAATGTTTCCTTGGTTTGTAGAGGTAAAGTTTTATTTCTGACTTGGCTGCTTAGTATTATCTAGTATCCTGAGGATGTTGGTATGTGAGACCCTGCAAAAAAAGTAATTAAATGTTGGGAGGTGTGCAATAGTAACTGAAGATGAAACAAAGCAACAGGATGTAGGAACTGTTGTCCAGTTACCCTCCTCCAAGGTTTAATTCAAGATCTTGTACATAGGGTTACAGGTAACAGACTGCTACAATGTTTTGAGATAGCTGCACAGCTGTGACCCATGGTGTGGGTGCTTCAGGCTCATCACAGGTTTGAATCCCGCTGAAGTTAAGTGGGCTACAACGACCACATACATGTACGTGAGGTGCTAAACATTGGGAGTGCAGCACAAACACTGATCATTCGGCATTTTAATAATTAGGTGTTGTGCTTGCAGTTGTTTTTCCTTGGTCATATTGCTATGTTAAAACACAGTTAAGGTGTGTTTGCATGCACGTAATGGATACTAGTTAGCTTCCCAATTTGGTTTTTAACCCCTCTCATTGCCTTCTGTAAAGGCTTGTAGCATCCCCCACTGAGTTCAGGCTCCCTAATCTCAAGTCTCTAATTCTGGCCTTCCCTAAAGTGCTAGGACTGTGCCCAGGCATATGTTTGCAGAATGTATCCTGTTCTGGATGGGATTGGTGGCTGTGCTCAAAAGTGCTGTGCTTCACACTAGTGGAGGTGTGTTATTCAGCCTGCCCTAAGCAGTTTGTAGTTCAAGCTGGATTTTGGAGATGACATCCTGATTTATTCCTGAAAGGTTGATTTGCTTGTTCAGTAGGTTTCTCTGGTTCCTGCCCTGCCTTTCCCTACTTCTCTGAGGGGAACCACCACGCTCTAGTCAAGAAGCCACAGCTAGAGGTGTTAAAGCTACAGCATGGATAAGTGAAGGTCTGGCAAGACTGCAGGTCTGAGGTTATCCTTGTCTCTTGTGCTTTAAAGCCCTGGGTGTGTGTTCTGACTCCATTTCCACATGCCTTCTGTCTAAGGATGTAGGTCATTAGCCAATATTGTTTAGTTTTATTTTTTCGATATGCATGGTGAGTAATCGCAGCCCTCTGAGAGTACACGTATCCCAACCTTAGGCTAAATGCAAAACTGGGTTTCTTTTCTCTGCTTCTGTCATAGCATCCAGGTATCTCCCACACAGTCATGTAATTATCTTTGGCAGTAGCCTGATAAGATTAGGAAGTATTAGCCCTTTTAAAGCGGGCAACTTGAGACAGAAAGTTAGTGAGGTCAAAAAATGCTGTAATTTCTGCATGCTCAAAGTAAGACACTTGGAGAATCTGCAGGGCTCCTCTGTCCCCTGCCGTCTTGGAATGTGGCATTTTTATGGTGTTTCATGTGCTTTTGACCCAAATGATCTCTCCTATCAGTTATGGAGTGATGAGACTCTTGTTTTTTTCCTGCAACCACAGTACTTTTTTTCCCCCTCAACAGTTTTAACTTGCCAAGCCCTCAGTTCTCAAAACAACTTGGAGGTTATGAGAGATTCACAAGGAAGAAGGAGCCTTGTGACCCACAGCTTGTGTTGTTGCATGTGGATGTGTGTATCTGTGACCTGCTACAGCTATTCTTGTCATGATTTAGCTCAGCTAACAGAAAAAGGGATAGCTGTAGTGATCTACTGGCCTTTGAATGGGACAGGTGGTAACATGTATCTGATACTCATAGCTCACAGCCTAGTCATAATCTGCAGCATCTTCCAGGATGTGGCACTGAATCCAGCAAAATGTGCTGTAGTAAATTAATCTAATAGATGAAGCTCTTTAGTCTTTCCTCTATCCCTGTGCTCTCCCTTAAGCCATATTTTGCTTGCCTGTTATCTGTGTCAGTTGTTCTTCTGGAGATGTAAAGTACTTTCTCCAAAGCGTTTATTTTATTTGGGAGGGGAACAAGACAATCTTGGCGAGATTTATAGAAAAATTTGCAAGCAATGTTGGGGGAGTTTGGAGGAGTTAACCAGGCAATATTTGCAGTTGTTGAGATTCTGCATAAAATCCTTCTTGAAATTGTAAATGGCTTGGCTATTCCAGAGAACAAGGTCAATGTGAAATGTTAGGGTTTTTTTTGTAAGCCAGTTTCTTTTGTTTCATAAATAATCATCTAAAGATGGGCCCTTCCAATGGCATCTTAAGGGTGACCCTTGGTCTGAGTAGAGTTGATAGCGATGCCAGTAACACAGCCACTCCTCATTTGGAGGGGAATTTTTTCTTGAAAGTATATCCCTTTCCTCCCCAGCTTGGAAAATGTCACCAAACTGGAAAGGCATCTTTGCCCATTACGTGTTATGCTTCTACTATCAACAAACTATCAACAAAGTCGTTCACTAGAAGAAAGGGTCTCTAGTTCCTGGTTTCTGCCCTGCTGAAGGACTATCAGCAGTTTAATTAGAAGATGTATTTGAAAGGGCTGTGTTGGACTTACCTCTGTTACCTTTGTCTATCTATGACTACCTCTGTCATGACTAATCCCTGGATTGAAGAATCATTCTGGGTGGGGAAGTGTAGGTCCCTTCCTCTGGCACTGGGAAGAGCAAAGTAGGCAGGGTTGCTGCAGCAGTTCTTGAGATGTGAAATTATTGTGTGAATTAAGGCTTGTCCAAGTGAGGAGGTAGTCAGAGTCATTAGTTATGAAGTGGGTTGGGCTCTGTGGGGAGAGGAGCACCTTAACTCTTGTAGTATGACCATCATCACAGGAATTTGCTCTGGAATGTCCTCTACGAGTTTGACTATCTATAGAAATCTACCAGAAAAGAGAGAGGGTTGATTGTTCTGTTCAGTGTTCACCTCCAAAGCTATGTGATTGCCAAAGCAGTTTTGGTTGCTGCTCACTCCTTGCTCCTTTGTAACTTCTCACAGAACAAAGTCGCCGTGATGACCTGGAGAGCCTGGGTTATGTGCTCATGTATTTCAACCTGGGCTCACTGCCCTGGCAGGGCCTCAAGGCTGCCACCAAGCGCCAAAAGTACGAGAGGATCAGCGAGAAAAAGATGTCAACACCCATCGAGGTGCTCTGCAAAGGGTACCCTTGTAAGTGCTCTCATCTTGATGGCTGTCTTGTCTGCTGCTTCACTTGTTCATCTGCTGAAAGCCCCTGGAATCCTGAATCCTAAAGGGCAGTGCCCAGTACCCCAGACCAGGATGTGCTGCTGACACCGGTGATGGGAAGGATAACAGAGCAGTTGTGGTACAGTTTGGGTTCAGAAGTGGGACGTGTGTTTTTTGTGGACGGTCAAACCTTACATTAGTAAGGGCATGAGAGTGCTGAGAGGACGGATCTTTAGGACCTTGTGAGCATTTTAAAGGGGGGTGTGCATTGAGCTGAGAAGGTATGCTGATGATGCTGAATTTTTACTGGTTAATGAGGAGTCCCAGGTGTAACCAGGCAATAAAGTGGCAAATGCAGTTCTTTGTAGGTAAATATGGAGCAATGTATGTGAGAGAAGTCTTGGTCCTCATGTCATGTACACAATAGTAGGCTCTGCTCTGGCTGGCCAGTGCCACTCACCAATGAACTGTTGCAATTACAATTGATGGTTCTGTGAAAACATCAACTTTGTGCTCAGTGGCTGCTGAGGAAAGGGAGCATTAGGAATTACTAGGAAAGAAACCCAAATAGTGTGCATAAACCCATGGCCCCACTTGCACCTTGCATGTACTGTGTAGGTCTGGTCCATCTCACTGTTTCACAAAGGATATGGTATTACTGAGAAAAGGGCCAAGAAAGGTGACCAGAGGTGAGTTGATTTCTGCCCAATTAATGAGTTTGCTGGAAAAAGAGGTGGGTAGAGAGAGATGATAGAAGTCTGCTCTCTGGTTATGCCTACAGTAGTTTGGATGAGAGTTAATTATTTGGTGGCCCCAGTTTTTATATTGGAAGAGAAACAATGCTGGTTTCTGCCAGCTTCAAAACAAAAGGATGTGGTTCTTCATACAGGCAGTAGTAGACCTCTGGAGCTCCTTCCCAGAAGATGTTGTGGATACTTAAATCTTTACAGGAGTTCGAGGAGAGATGGGACAAGTATGTGGAGGAAAGATCCTGTGAGGATTACTAAATTACTAAGTTAGGAACTATGTCCAGATCAGGAAGTTCCTGGAGCTGAAAGTACATGCTGGGGTAATGTCGGCAGAAGTGTCAGACGTGCCTGCCCCACTCTTCCCCCTCTCGTCTACTTCTGGCCACTGCTTATGACAGGCTACTGAGCAAGGAGTATTTCTGTTCTGAGTTGAACTTCCCAAAGCTCATCTCCAGCTCTTCTTTAGGCCAGCATTCCTCCTGTCCTCCAGCAGGCACTGTGACTTGCTAGGTCTTGCTTGGAGAAGCCGACAGAAAGAGATGCATAACATTTTCTCTGGTAAAAAGAGAGATGGGGTCCTTTTGGTGGCCAAAGCGCTGCCACCAGCAGGCTCAGTTTGTGTGACAGAGCTCTGTGTTTGTGCTGTCCTGGTCCAGCAAGCCACTGTTGAAAGGCTGCAGCGGCTTCATGGTGGGACCAGGGAGGTTGGATGGCCAGCAGCAGCCATCAGCTGTTCTCTGCTCTCTCCAGCTGAGTTCTCGACATACCTCAACTTCTGCCGTTCACTGAGGTTTGATGATAAACCTGACTACTCGTACCTGCGACAACTCTTCCGCAACCTCTTCCACCGCCAAGGCTTCTCCTATGACTACGTCTTTGACTGGAACATGCTTAAATTTGTGAGTGTGTTTGGCAAAAGGGCTGGACCTGGTTTGGTTTGTATCATGGAGATGGGGGAGGAAGGTTGGAAGCTGCCTGCTGTCTGTGCTTAGCCCTGGTGAACAGTTTGAGCAAAGGGACCAGGTAGAGTGAAAAAGAGTATTTGGTGTGTAACTAAACTGGGGTATAGCTACTGTTGTATTAGTGAGTGTCTGATGGAGCATGTGTGTCAGTAGATCTATAGCTAGAGGTAGCTAGAGATAATTTTTCAGGAAAGAACTATATTTGGAACTGGGACACAGATATGGATTGCAATAACAGCTGTAGTTTAAATGCTTTATCTGTTTTGTTTTGGAATAGAATGAGGCCCTTTATTTGGTGCAGTGGAAGATGGGGGGCAGTATTGGGGATGGAGCTCTACTTCCTTGGGGTCATAGAGAACTGTGTGTTTTCTGTCTGGGGCTGCTGCTGTCTCTCCTGCCTGATAGCCATGTGTGGTGTGGGGGTTTCTCTCCTCAGGGAGCAGCCCGGAACCCTGAGGATATGGATCGGGAGCGGAGAGAGCATGAGCGAGAGGAAAGGATGGGGCAACTCCGAGGGTCAGCCACGCGAGCACTGCCCCCTGGCCCACCAGCCGGAGCCACTGCCAACCGTCTTCGCAATGTCACCGAGCCCATGGCCTCCACCCCCACCTCCCGAATCCAGCAGTCCGGTGAGGGGGGGTTGGAGAGCTGGGGGATGGTGCCACCCCTGTTGTTGGCTGGAAGCCAAAACTATTGACTGATATTGTTGTCTCGACATTTCTCTGCCCCAACAGGCAACACGTCCCCCAGAGCAATCTCAAGAGTGGACAGGGAGCGGAAGGTCAGCATGAGGTTACACCGAGGAGCTCCTGCCAACGTCTCCTCATCTGACCTCACAGGGCGGCAAGAAGTGTCACGGATTTCAGCATCACAGGTAAGTTCCTGCTGCAGATGTCCCAGAAGGTCTACAGGCCCCAGAGCAGTTTTTACCTGATTTTCTGGAGCTGATATGAGCCAGAAGTTTATGTTGTGGTGAGGGGAGTGGTACCAAGGAGTACCAAGGGTTACACCCTTGCTCTTCTGTTGTGTATTTTCTGGAGGCTGTGCTCAGTACTTCCATTTTAATGCTCTGCTTTGCTTGGAGTAAGCCTTCACCTTGTGGTCTTCCAGACAACAGTGGTTTGGAGAAGCAGAGCAGTAAACTCTTGAGAGGGTGGGTGTCCTGAAAGAAACGTGCAGCCTCTCTGTTTTGGTGCCTTTTTTGCTTTTTTTCTTCCTCTCCAGCCCTTCAGCTTTTTT
>VXBI01010170.1:153377-189415 GCA_013397375.1 Toxostoma redivivum | reverse complement strand
TTCCCCCCCTGGTTGTGCGCCCCCTTATCCTTAGGGCTCCCCCGCCATTCCCTCTCCGCGCACATTCCTCCCGCATGGCCTCCATACCGACATATACACCGCCAACCCCCGCGTCTACCCACAGCTTCTCAGTGCAGCCCCCACAACCTCGTCCCCACCCCCGGCGCAGCCCACCCAGCTCGTTCCTCTCCTTCCCTCCCCGCAAACTGTCCTTGCTGCAGCTGTTCCACTCTCCCTATGCACGCACACGCACCAGCCCAGCCCCTAGTTCCCCAGTGCTGCCACGCTCTTTGGTGGCATTGGGTGGGTGTCACTGTGTGCACGGGTGTGTCTGGTCCTGGGTGGGCTGGCAGCTCAGTAGACTGCAATAACGTGGTGGGCACCAGGTTTGTGTTTGCTGGGTTTCCTTTGGTTCAGACTGGATGGACTGACAGGCTCCTCGTGCCTGTGCTGGTGTGATAGGTGTATGAGGAGGCTGTTGCTGTGCCTGTGTTCTCTTGCACTGTAGGTGAGTTGCGGTGGGTCTTGTTTGGATGCTCGTGGTGTCTTGAAATCTTAATTGCTCAGTGAGGGCTAAATTCAGCCTTGGCAGCTGCAGTGTGTAGTGGAAGGAGGGTTTTGGAAGAACGTGTGCGTGACTGAGTTCTGATAAATTGTGGAAAGGGACTAGAGTGATTTCAGGGACAGCTCTGTGAAAGCTGCCTGGAACACTTTGAAGCTGTCAAGAGTGGGTGGAGGAGGAGGAGTGGGAAATCTAGAGGAAATAGTGAAGATGGCTCCTGCTTACAGAAAGTTTGAAATTGTTCTTGCCATGTAAGAAGCTTGAACAGGAGTAGTTATTGAAGACATAAAGACAGGTTTCCCCAGAGAGAAGATTGTTTACCTCTGTTAAAGATAAAAATAGAAGACATTGATCGATAATAGAGCAAAGGCTAATAGGATGAATAGAAACGGCTTTCCTATCCTGCAAAAAAAAGATAACAGTCGATGAAAATGTAATAGAGCATACATCCCACTAACAAAGACTTGGCTGTGTTAATACAGCAGTTAACTGTGCCTTTGAACTTGTATTGCTGGACGTTACCCTTTGGCCTAAGAGTTTAGCAGCCTTCCTAAAAGGGAACATGGATTTCTTTAGAAATGTTCATGTTATTCAGGTTTCTAATACTAGAGGTTTGTATGAGTGTGATACTGTTGACAAAAAAATAAACTCTTATGGTTTTAGGATGTTGGCTAAACAATAGGGAGTTTGGGAGAGCTTTTCTTATGGTGAAGGTATATCAGAAAGGCCTACTTCAGGCTTTCTTTTCACCATTGTCCCCAAGAAAGTGGGCTTCAAAGCTGATCTGGTCTAGGGGAGGAGGTTTTTAGGTCCTTAATACACTCATCATTATGTTTGTGCTGTAAACCCAGATGGCATGGAAGCAGCGGGTGGGTGCCTCTGCATCTGGAGCAGGAGTGATTTGGTCTTGCTGCAAAATGCTTGGGAAGCTTTATTACTGAAGTCAGTGTTTCTGACCAGCTTGGTGGTGTGGCCAGATGTTTTTCTTTGTGTCTGCTCAGGTGTCTACAATAAGTTCAGAGTGCTGAATGGGTTGTGTTTTGGAAATGTGGGGCAAGGGGATGAGCACCTCCCAACCACTGGCCACCTTTTGGACTTTATTTTGTCTGTCTCCTTAGGACACGTGGCAGTCAAAAGGGGAAGGTTCTTAGATAAACTGGTCAGAAAATGAAGTTCAGTGTGACTGGCTGCTTTGGCATAACAAAAGCATTCTGAGCTGTCTGGTCTCTAACG
Source organism: Toxostoma redivivum (assembly GCA_013397375.1). Taxonomy (NCBI): domain Eukaryota; kingdom Metazoa; phylum Chordata; class Aves; order Passeriformes; family Mimidae; genus Toxostoma; species Toxostoma redivivum. The sequence continues at coordinate 187,620 of VXBI01010170.1, read as the reverse complement.
ATTTGACAGAATCCAGCTAGAAATCTGCCTTGTTCTCTGTTAGCTTCTTTGTCTGTTTGCTGGTAGGAGGCTGGGAGGTGAGCTTTTGCAATTGTGGGATTAGGGTTCTTTTCTTCTTATGGATAAAGGAAGGAAGGGTGGGTGGGTTTTTTTCCTAGCACAAAATAACTTTTAAAGCACCTCCTTCCCTCTCAAAAAAGGTAGTCCCTTTTTCTACCCAGTTCTACTGCTGAATTAACTAAAACATCTAATAATCATGTTTTGGTGTAAGATGACAACCTTTTAATTTCCATGTAAGGAACTTACCCTTCATTCCTTCTCCCTGCCTGTTTTGGTTTCGTTTTTAATTGGCTTATGTTTGCATTAAGGGAGATAAACTGTTACCTGCTCCTTCTAGCAGAAGTGCCTGTTTCATTTTCCAGCAGCTCTAAGGATATCTTTAAGGAGCTCTTGCAGCAGTATCTGGTGGAAACAGTGAATTCCTTGGGAGATGTTTGTTGTTTGGTCCTAGCTACTCCGATGCTGTATTGAATGAAGTTAGAAGTAAAAGAGAAGTTTCAAATCAGATTCTGATTCTGAAGTGCCACTGCTATGACTCATTTTCTCAGTGTTTCCAGCCTAAATTTGAGGAAACCAATGAAAGCAGCAGTGAATGTACAGGTTGATCTGTCTACAATATGAAGAGGATAGCACAGCCTCACAGAGAAATTGCATTTAACCTTTGTACAGTCGAGTTTTTCCAGTACATGCCTGCCGCTGGCTGCCCGTGTAACAAAGCAGCTGGGTGTTATTGAACAGCCCTGGCTGGAGGCAGAAGCTCTTCTCTGCTTTAGAGTTTGTGATTGATTGTGCTTGCTGAGGTCCTGGAAATTTGAGGTGCTGTTGAGAATAGCACTGGGTTGGAGTTTTGTGTGCTGTCTTGCCCAGCTGTTTGCTTGGAGCACTGTGTCTGTTGTGTGCTGTTCTTGCTTCTTCCCAGATTCATTGGGGTTTGCTTTCTTGTGGTGGAAGAGTGGTTTCCTGTTAAGACATCACACCCTACCAGAATGCTTGGGATTCTGAAAGCTGTTTGACACTGTGATAAGATGGATTGAAACGCTTAGCTAAAACAACTGTAAAATATTATAGTGCTTGAACTGAAAACACCTTTGTAGTAAGAGGTTTGGGGTGTTTTTTTCTTTGTTTCCTCCCCTGCTTTTTTTCTGGTTTTCTTTCTTGCTCCCTTTTTTTTTTTTCCTATATAGACTAGTTCTGGGGAGAGCACCTGGACTTGTTTTCAGAGCAGCAATTCCCTATGAAAGTTTTGGGAGTGAAATTCTGCCAGCTAAAGCAGTGAGTTGCACTCCTCCAGGAGTCTTACCTCAGAGTCTCTTCTAAGAAGAAGCAGGAACTGGAGTACTTGCTCATAGCTGAGTTCTCTCTCTTTAAAAATTAGTTCAGCCTCCATGGGGTTTTTTTTGTTTCTGATGGTGTAAGTAACATGTCTGGGAAGGCAAGAGAACAAGATGCATCCAGGGAAAATGCACTGTATAGGCAAGCTGTTCAAGAACTGTGCTGTATCTGGATTTGACCAGGTCTTTATGGCCCCCAATGGGTATAATTCACAGGAAATCTGAAAAGGGAAATAACTGACATTCTACCTGCAGTATTAACCTCCTGTATTAACCTATACAGTACCTGGATATTTTTCTCCCCACTCTTAAGTCTGTCTCTGTATTGAAAGGATGGGAATGTTGCTATTTTTATATTACAGCCACAGTGCCTGGGAGTCTGATGATACTGAAAGGATCAGTTATTTGAGGATGTTGTATAATGAAGAGTGACCAAGAGCGTAGAGAGTTGGAGTCATGGCCTCACATTTTTTGTGTCTAGCCCCAAAGCATCCATCTCTGCCTGGGTATTTTGTACATGTGGCCTCCAATGAACTCGCTAGTAAAAAAAAGGTCCCTCTGATTCAGCAAAGAAGATGACTGCAACGTGTTATGTAGTGCAGCAGTGAGGCTTCAAGAAGGAGATGAGATTAAATAATACCTTAAAAGCTGACCTTGCCGACCCAGTGTTCCCTCCTCAGGCTGTAGAACATGACATGGATGCTATTGGAGGCTGCTGAGCTGGTTGCTTGGGAGCCTGCAGCTGCCTGGTCATCTCCAACACAGATAAAGCCTCAGCAGCAGTAACATAGGTTAGAAGTGAGTGAATTTCTCTTTGTGGCTCACCATACCTTGTCTCTTCCTTGCCGGTTTTGCTATGAAAGACTGGTTAGTGGTGAGTGAAGCTATTTGCAGCTATTTGTCCCATCAGCTGGGAGTGACTTCTCCAAACTCTTGTCACTTACAGACTTTCTTTCCCCCCTCCTAACGACTTTGTGATGGCACTGATTTTAGAAGAGTCTTAAGCCAAAAGTCATTCATGCAAATTCCCTTTCAGGTAACTTCATGCAGCTGGGTAATTTAATATCAGGGTGTCTGGAAACACTGAGTTGAAGTTTTGCCTTTTTTTAAGCATGCACCCTCCCAGGTTGATGCTTGGTGTGGTTTTTTTTCTGTATAGAGAAGATGCATTGCTGCTGATGGCTTTTGGGATAGAGAGACTCCCATGAGTCCAGGAACACAAAGGTCCTAATTCTACTTTCAGAACTTTGTAGGATTTTTGTTGATGAAGTAGCAGGGCAGGAGAGAAGTGTGGACAGGCTAATGTTATATAGGAGTAATGAAATTAGAAGTTCATGATTTTGGGGAATTAAGAAGGATGTTTGTGTCTTATGTCCAGAGGTTTAAATAAAAAAATAATGGCTTTATAGTGAGTGTGGCCTTGGGTGCTTTGTTGAGTATCACTGATTTTACCTCTGCAGTGCTCATCATTGCTACATGTCTGCATCAGAGAATGATTGCTGGGGAAGTCACATGTGCCATTGCCCTCATATGCACCACTGCACAGTTGCCTGGACCTCTGATAAGATGTCTAGGTTCTTTCAGCTCATTTACTTGCTAAATTGAAGTATGGATCTGATCTGATAGATTCTATATGTCATCTTCTGCGTGGAAAAGTATACTCCAGTGTATTAGAAAAACTTCCTTTGTGTGTGACTGCTACAAGTTCAATACTTTTCCATGCTGCTGTAGAGTTTGAGTTCTGATTCTTCTTAAAGAAACTATACCCTGTGGTAACTTTAAAACTCTTGTCTACCCTGTCTTGGCACTCAGAGGTGGGAAACAATGAATGCAAGTGGCAGTGGAATAAGTTCTGATTTGACTTTGTTCTTGAGAGTTTGGAAAATGAAATGCAAACATTCTCTGTCATGTGGGACACAACTGTTTACAACATGTCCTTTTTTCTTCTTGCCTTTTTCCCCTCTACCAGTTGCAGAAATCTTTATAGTCATTCTGTGTTTCTCCCCTGGGAGCAGAGGGCTTGCCTGGTTTGTGTGGAGTGGGGCTGCTGGGAGTAGGAAAGGGATGCAGTGCGTGCCCCAAATGTATTTGATCCTGTTCTCAAAGGAGAAGTTGGAAGGTTGGGAAACATCTCCTCCTCTTCCTCCCCCTTTCTCTCTTTTTCCTGTCCCCTTCCAAAAGAGGGACTGGATGTTGGATGTTGACCTATCACAATGTGGGTCAGTCCACAGGAAAAAAAAAAAAAAGGAGGAGGAGGAGGATGGGGGGGAGGAGGACTGTGCAAATACAGTGAGACAACAGAAATTAATAGAGCAGAAAAAAACTCTGGAAAGAAGAGTGCATGGCTCAGGGTAAAAGGGTTTTGTTGTTGATTCTGAGTATTTTAATGGGTGCATGGGGAGGGGAAGCTTCTCTTAGGATGACTGTGGGCTTGCAAAATGGGTGGGGACTGTGTAAGCTGCAAGTGGAGAAGATTTTTGTGGTATTCTCAGATTTTAATTTACCTAAAATGAGAAACATAGGGGTATGACCTTGCTGAAGGTTAAATTGTTTGTATGTACAGTGTGATCTTATGTGTATGTAGGCATTGGATCATCTCTTGAGTATGGCTTAGTGGGTGTGTACCTTGCCCTGTGGTTTGGTCTTCCTTAGGTGCCTGACTCCTCTACCTTCTGCTTCTGAGCTAATGGCTCCCTGCACCACTTTTGCTGATCCTACTGGTCTTCTGTCCCAGTGATGCTTTCCCCTTGCTTCACTGACTGTACCAACAGCTGTGAAATTGTAACTGGGGCATCTCCTCTAAAGAAATAAACTGAGGAGAGCTGCATTTGGATCTGCATTTGTTGTGCAGACTGACAAGCACGTTAACTTGACATGGAGTGCAGCAACTGCAGATGCAAGCACTGTTTGTGTTTGTAAGTCTGGTGAGTGCCTGTCTTGTGACTGAGCACAGCATTGCTCACGTGTGTTCAGTTACCCTGTGTGCCTGTGTGGCAGGTGTGTGTTGTGAGGTGACTTCCACTGACTTGAAGTTAAGAAAGCTTTGCCCAGCATGAGGAGTAAAACGTAAATGAATTGTACTAGTTAAAATTGCATGCCAGGTCACATACTTAACTTCGATTGTTTTGGGAGCACTGCTGGAGGGCTTAAAAATGCACTGTTGGGACCTTTTCATGTCTCATAGCTAAATAAAGTAGATGCTACCCCAGAGAACAAAAGCAATTTAAGAAGTAATAAATGTAAAAGCATTAGATTTTTCTTGGATTGCTATCACTGCTTTCAGCTGTGCCAGTGACTCTCTTACTGTGTAGTGCTATTTTGTCCTATCTACCTGCTCCTTTTCCTCTGTTTTGCCATTTCAGCTGGTGATGCCATCCCTTTGGGTGTTGAAAAGACCTTAGATTAATTATTTATCATATATACCTAGCACAATATAAAGAGCTGGTCCCAGTTGGCAATTTTAGGCATTGTTATAATTAAAATAGTCTAAAATAAACCTTGAACCATTTTGTCCTGTGTTTCTGTATTCCTTGTAAGTCTAGGGCACATTGTCAAAAAACATTAAGCTGCTGATTTCACTAATATAAAGCTCTTGCTTGTGTTCTAATAAAATGCAGAAAGTTCAGGCTCCGATTTATCTTCTGCGTGGCACTTCTGTGTTGGCCTTTTTGGATCCAGAATAAAGATAATTTAATGGAAAAACTCTTGAAAGAATAAGAATTTGAGGGAGCTGGAAAATGTTTTTGTGGTATTTTAACAAAGTTTAGTATGGTGGATATTTAAAGCAATGTAAGTGTGGAGTAGGTTTTAAGGAAGAACACTGTCTTGTCTCGTAGCTCCGGGGGAACCTTGCAGCCAGGTCATGTGTGTTTTTTTGGTTTGTGTCTTGTACAGCAGAAGGAGGCTTAGCTGTTAAGACTCTTTCATGAGATAGCTTTGTGTATCATTCTTTGCTCACTCAGCAGTTTAGAAATTAAATACTTTCAGCCTCGGATGAGGTGATCTATTTTAAAAACACATCTGTGTTTGCAGATGGGAGAGAACAGCTTCCGAGTCCTGTCATTTGGGGTTCTTTTCCTATTGGCACTGGAGTAGGTCTTGCTCAGAGCAGGCAAACACCTCCTCCTTTACTAGACTGTGGTTGAATGTACCCCATGGAACTGAAGGACCAGGCCTGAAGCTTGCTTCCCTCCTCTTACACCACTTTTGTTGCACCAGAAGTGAGGTTTTCATGTTTGTTTATCTTTATGTAGAAATAGCTGTTCCTCAGTGGTAACATTTTCCATTGCCTTTATGCAAGGCAAAAATGAAGTTTTTTGTTTTCACTTTTGCCACATCCTGTCTGTTTTCTGTTTTGAGTTTATTTTCAGTGGAAGAAGCTGCCATGTTAATGTTGGAGACAGGAGGTCTCTGTTTCCAAAAGATAAAGGACTGGCAATCTGCTCCTGATGGAGAATTAGTGTGCTGTTTTGTCTGTGGATGCATGCCATGTGAACACATCCCTGCTACTTTACATCTGTGTGGTGTCATTAAGAGAATTGCTCTCCATGCCATTGGGAGCTTCTTCTCTATCAAGAATATTAATAACAATGTTCTGCATCTCTGGGCTTTTATCAGGATAGTTACCTTGATAGAAATAACACAAGCTTTGTTTTGTTTTCTTTTCCCCTCCTTACATTGACAGCCCCCCCCTAATACTCCTAAAGTGTTTTCAGAAGATGTGTTAGATAAGTGTAAGAGGTACTAGTTTAGTGTTTAAGCTAATGGCCTGGCAGCACAAGGCCTTGTCTTGCTCTAACATACGTAACTTGTAATGACATCTGGGCAGGAGCAGGTGACACGTAGGGGTTGGGGGATGTGATCTCTGCCTTCCATGTTAGGAGGTAGTTGTGTATGGACCTCACATAGACCTCAGCACTGCCAGAAGCTCCTGTAGCCCATGTAGAAGAATCATACTCTGATCCAAATTTCCTGTGGTTATCCTGGAATACACGTAACCTGTGTCCAAAAGCCATGTGTGTTTATGTATATGTACTTGTATGTGTGCTTGTTTCCAGTTTCCAAGGTTTGGTGCTTTTCTCTCTGTTCTGGTCCTGTTAATGTTGCAGGTTTCCTCCGGGGGGAGCAAGGTAGTCACTTGGAGATGGGGAAAGCTCCAAGAGTGAAATTTAAAAGTGTTGAAATATTTTCCTTTGATATATTTAAGAGAACTCTCCAGAGAGGGAGAATAAGTATGCATGGAACTTTATTCTCCCTTGAACTGAAAGCAATGAGGTGGAGATGAAACAGGTAGGCAGAGAAAACAGGATATGGCAGAAGAGTAAGAAATGCTTCAAAATTTATTATGCATTAGATTGGTTTGTATTTCATTGGTAATTCGGGTTTCCAAATGCCCCTGATTTGATATATGGTAATGTCAAGCGCTTTCCTCGTGGTTTGGTACCTTGCAGTGCTGGGAACTGTATGGACAGAGAACAAAAAGATGGTTGTCCCAGGGAGCTTAAAATGCACAAGAAACAACAGAGAAATACAGCCAGCTGGGAGGAGCACCAGGAAAGAGATCACAGCCAGGGGCTGATGGAGGTGATGGAAGTGAATAGGGAATAGCTTTATGGCTGTTGGAAAGTGCCTTTCTACCCAGGCATGAGAGTAAGCAGGAAAGTGTGTTGTGGAACTGATTTGAGCTGTGATGGAGGTGGGTGTCCCAGAAATAAGTGTTGAAATACATTCACAGTGTCAGGTAAGAGGCAAGCTGCTGATACCAAGGTACTGGATCTGTAGCTTATCAAGGCAGTATTTTTGTTGTGACATGTTCCTAGGCACCACCTTTACTGGGCTTGTGTCCTGTTGCACAGTGGGAAGAGACATCTCAAAAGCAAGGCCTGTTGAGAGACTTGCCACAGCCCACCCTGAAAATGCTCTTTTTAACAAGGCAGAAGAGGAGCTTCTGCAGACTGAGCTGGTGGTAGTGAATGAGCTGAAATCCACTTTCCTGATTAAGGCTCTAGTCATCTGTGCTATTATCTGTTTCTTTAGTGTAGACTGGAATTGCTCTTACAGCTTCAGCTTTTTACATAGAGTAGAATTTCATAACAGCTTTGTGTGCTGCTTATACTTGTCACTGTAGCTGTGATGGGGCTTGAGGAGATTAGAAGGGATAATTTGGAAAGTTTATGTTAATTTTGCGGATTTTGGAGTACAGCATTCCTTCATGTTTCACTAGCAAGGAGAATGAACTGCAAACTGATGCACAGAACCAATAAAAGGTGTCAAGGAAATAAAAAGCTGTCCTCAGGGGCAGCCCTGAGTGCTCATGAGTGAGGTGATTTGGGGTTTGGGTAGGAGATGTAAGCCCTATTTTGTAAGAGAGTTTGTATATTATCTTTCAGAATACAGTGGTGGGAAAAGTTATTAATTTCAATGACTGTGTGAATTAAAGGGGATTAGGTGAAAATGATGCACAATCCTGTAATTAATGTTGATATATAATCACAAGGGGGCAGTGTTAAGATTACATACACAACTTCCATTTATGACTGACCTTGCTTATGAATACATAAACCATCATGACAAAATGCTTGATGATCACTTTTTGCTGTTTCCACTTATTTTAAAATGAGTTCAATAACACATAAGAATTCCCTTTCAGATCCTCAGTTCTGTTGATATTACTGCTGCTGCATTTGGGTCTGTGCTGCTGATGTGGTTTGATTAGCTGGAATGTGGAGGTCCAGGTCCTGTTCCTCCTGGCACCTGTGGTCTGCTGTACAGATCCTCTCCCCATGAACTTTTGGAAGGGCTTAGCAGCTTCCTGTCTTGCATAGCTCCCAAAGTGCACTGGGGTATGCAGGACTGCAGCTGGCCGGACTTTATTTAGAGCTAGGTTAACCACAGGTGCATCTGCTCTGATTTCATTTTAGATGTGCCCTTTTTGAGTTTTGTGGAAGCTCTCTCATCACTGTGCATATTCATTTACTTCAGGAATTATTTGGGTAGAAATCCCTTCTCAAAGCAATAAAAACCTTGCTAGCTTGTGACATCTCCACCCAGCCTTCTCTCCAAATTTTTAGATATAGCACAGACAATGAAGAGTGTGTGTATGCTTAGAAGCTCAAAACTTAAGTTACATTTCCTGTACTGATCAGGACCGAAAAGGAATTACCCTACTGTACATGCAGTTATGGAAAGCTGTAACTCAGAGCAGTGATATTTTGGAAAAACAGCTGGAAAGAACAAAGAAAAGCCAAGCTTGATGGTTAATTTGTAAATTAAGGCATAGCACTTATGCAGCTCCGCCTATAGTAAGATAATACATGCTTAAACAAATCTGGGTATTTCCCAGGAGTTTTCTTTTTCCCTATGGAAGAAAGCAGAAAGGAGGTGGAGTGTGAAATAAGGTAACGTCGGACTGCTGCACACCAGTGATACAAGTGCATGTTTTGGAAAAGCCTGTGCTTAAGGGGCCATTTTCATGCTTTAGTGTGCATGTGGAAAGGACTTGCTACTGGCACTCTGCTTTTACTGGGTACCTGTTCCCTAGTTTGTGCTGTAGCTTCAGGTGAAGCAGGGCTGGGGAAGTTCTCTGTGAATATATGTTCTCTTTTGTGTTCTGTAACAACCTGTCAGTAGATGACAGATGTGTCCTTCCCTGGTGCAGCTGTAAACTGTGGCAATGGATCATTGGCCTTTCTAAAGCCCTTTCCATCCACTGGTCATAAAGGCCTGTGTAAGAGGAGTGTCTTGAGCTTTTATAGAAGTGCTATTCTGAAAAATATTAGGAGGTTATCAGAAGGAAGCAATATTATACTGTTCCCTTTGATAGCCACATCAGAAGCAGCCCTTCTAGTGGATAGAACCAATGGCTGCCTGTTTGTGATCTTGGTTTAAGTGGATTATCCTCCTACAATCCAGAGGTCACACTAGAGCCTTCTTATGACCAAATTGAAAATAATAGCTACTTTAGATCTTAGACCTTCAAGAATTTTTTCAATTGAAGGAAAATAGCTTTTTATCCAGGAAATGGCCTAGAGTCATGCTGCTTTGAAATCTTGCAGATTCTTGTGTTCAGCATGTGTTTTTATGTGTCAGCTGGCTTTTAAAATCCAATCAGGATACATTCACATCATGTAGAAAACAATGCAAGATTAGTAAAATTAGTGACAGGCTGGCTAAATGTACTATGCCATACAAATTTTGGTAAAAGCATGACTTTCATGCTATTCACACTGTCACAGTGAGAAGAGCTTTCACTGTATATCCTTCAAAGAGGGTGCTTTAGGCTGAGTGTGGTTTTCAACATCTGTAGGAGAAGTGGACACTGCTTGCTTCATCCATTGCTGAAGGAATTAGGGTATTCTTTCCCCTGCCCCCTTCCTGCACAGGGAAACTGTGGCACATGTTCTTGTTGTAGCTTGGCAGGCTAACCATGACACGGGGACACAGCAGAATATCCTGTACTTTTATGGAAAATAGAGCTGTTAACTTAGGAGTGCCTGTAGTCCTCCAGTGTGGATGATTTAGACACTTCCTTCTGATTTTTTTACAAGGAAGTAGAGATAGGACTAAGGGAAACAGCTTTAAATTGAGAGTAGGTTAAATTAGATATTAAGGAGAAATTCTCTGCTGTGAGTGAGGTGAGACAGTGGTACAGGTTGCCAAGAGGAGTTAGGGATGCTCCATCCCTGGAATTGTTCAGGGACAGGTCTAGTGGAAGGTGTCCCTGCCCACTGCACAGGGCTTGGAACTAGATGGCCTTTAAGGTCCTTTCCAACCCAAACCATCCTATGCTTCTGTGATCTCTGGTGAATGCTGTATTCATCTTATATATTTTTATTGCAGAAGGGTGGTGATAATGGCACTGGCTGGATTTCATGATCTCTGGGAGGCTGTTAGAGGTTCCCGAGTACCACATGATCTGTTATATCATGAGGGGTGGCAGTGGCAGACTCACCCAGGTCCTGTTCACAAAACACGTGAGCAGTCTGGTGAAAAGCATGTGAGAGATGCAAAGTTCTATTACATTCCTGACTCTTTTCTACTGGGTTCAATTGTTTTGTGGTTCTCTTCCCTGACAGGTCTTGGCTCGTGGGCAGCTCTTTAGCAATCCCAACTGGAACCTCACACCAAAAGGCAACATGATTATGATGACTGATGTCACTGCAGCCCCCAGATTGGGGTCAGCTGCCACCACTCCAGCTGTGGCTCCTAACTTCTCTTGGATGCCAGAGGATGGCAGCCCCACAGCTGTGGAGCAGCCAATATTCCTCATGACCACTGCTGCTCAGGCTATCTCAGGTTTCTTTGTATGGACAGCTTTGCTCATCACCTGCCATCAGGTAAAACCCTGTCACTTGTACTTCTCATCCTTCCTTTTCCCTACATGAAGGAACAGACCATTTCTGTAGTGTGAATGGAGAGGAAGCATACTCTTTAAAAGCAGCAGGTGTGAAACATTTGCCCATCTCTTGAAGGTTTGCAGAAAGGTGTGTTATCTCAGCCCGTCCCTTCACAGGTCTTTAGCTGAATCTTACAATTTTTTTGTTGGGTCACCTGTTAGCTAAAAGATCCTAGTCACCTGTTGTTTGACATTGCTCCTTTGATCTCCTGTGCCAGTGGATTCCACAGGCTGAACTCTGCTGCCTGCAACAGAGTAGCAGGAAAGGAGTAGCAGGAAATGTTTCATTTTCATTTTTTTCCCCTCCCCTCTCTCTGGGGCAGGTGTCCTGGGAGCCAGAATAAGTCAAATTCTGCATCCTGTTCTGTACCTCTCTTTCATGCAGTTATCATGTGAACTGAAAAATACAGTGGGGAAACACAAGCCTTGTTATTTATCAACCCATGTTTTGTACCTGTTGGATTGTAGATTCCAGAGTGATGACTAGAATCTAGAAAAGTACAGCCTATTCATGGAGTACAGGGGCCAGTGGAAGTAAAAAATGGATTAGTCACAATGAATAAGAGATGAATAAGAGTAACACCTGCAGTTTCACCAGCTTGGGTAACAATTACAAGTGCCATGGATCCTCCTGTCAAATTGATCACCTACTGAGGGTAGGAAGAAATTTTCCTCTGCAGTATAACATTGCACAGTTAGGCATTAATGTCCTTCTGTGAAGAAACCGATGGGGGTCAGTGCCAGAGAGACACTGTTGATTGAAATGCACTGTTGTTCTCTTACACAGCAGCAGTTCCTGTGCTCTCCTAGGCACATGGATCACATAGGCACATGGGCACCTGGGCTCTTTTGACATCCCAAGGGCAAAGCTTGCAGTCATCTGAACTCTGGTGTCAGCTGTCTCTGTGCTGGATGAGACGTGTCACTGGGATTGTCGCAAGGCAAAAATATGTCTAAGGTTTGCTAGCTTCTTTTCAACCTGTTCTCAGGAAATGAGCTTTTTGTGAGCTCCTCATGGGTTAATAGGAGCAATTGGAAGCATTTTTGAGACCTTCATAGGGAAAGGAAACAGAAGTATTTTTGAACCCTTCAGTCAGTTTTGACCAGGGAGGGACAAGCAGCAGACAGCTCCCTTACAGTGGTAAGATGAGATTGTCAGTGTATGTTTTTTTAGTCTCTGGAGAATCCTCACAGCACCCCAAAATGCAGGGTGAAGCTTCAAACAAATGCTTGTACCTCTTCAGGCAGCAGAATCAGTCAGTAGTGAGGCACATATGTAATCAGCTGGCTGTTACTAATTCCAGCAGCTGGGACAGCAGCTAAGTGAGAATTGCTGTGCAGAGGCCTTGCCTCTCCTGACTCCGTGTTCAAGGGAGTGTGCCTACAAATCGTGCTGAAGCTCTGCCTGTGTTATTAGGGCATTGCAGGGATTGTGCTCATCTTCAGGGTGTGCTTGTGGTCAATATATTTTCTGGGAGGTGGGTATTCTGTAAAAAAGCATCTTAGGTGTAGGATTTAATGATGGCTAAGGAATTGTGAGTGGTGGGAGTGGGTAGGGTGGGGATGCTGTGCTCCCCCCAGCCAGTGACTTAGCAGGATTGGCATGTGTGCAGTCAGACAGAACAAATTGTGTGGTTCCTTTGAGCACACTGCCTGAGCTCAGTGGTCCCTTGATTGCTGACCCTTTGTGGCTGTGCTGTCACCCATGTGCAGAATGACACCTTTTGAGCAGATGGGCTGTGGCTTATCAGCTTTGAGATGTGCTATAAAGGGCTCTCTTAAGTTGTTTCAGGTGAAAGTCTCCAAAGCATCCAAAACAGCCAAAAGAGTGAGTCTTCACAACAAGTGTGTGCTTAAGTGTGCACACCTTCCTGTTTCAGAGAAAAGCAGCCTGCAGTGTTATGAATCTTAGGTACTTAAAAGAGGATAGCAGGAATATAGGACTGATGACTGGGAAAAAAGGTATGAACAAAAAGAATATGGCAAGGTGATGTAAAAATTAAAAAAAAAGAAAATCAATTCCCTATAAGAAACTAGATTAGAAATGCCTCCATTTTCTCTTCCCTCTCCTTCCCCGTCTCTGCAAACTAAGGGTTGCTTATATCAATGCCGTATGATAACAGTGATTTATCTTTTCTTTTATGTTCATCACCTTGAGGCTGCTGGAGGCAATCGAGAGGTGATTTACTGAGTTTGTTTTTCCTGGCCCAATTGACTCTCCAGTTCTACTTTCTCCTCTCTGCTCCATATACCGCTGATCCCGGTCTCCCCTCTCTGTCTCTCAGATCTACATGCATCTCCGCTGCTACAGCTGCCCAAATGAACAGCGCTACATCGTTCGGATCCTCTTCATTGTGCCCATTTATGCCTTTGACTCATGGCTCAGTCTCCTGTTCTTCACCAATGACCAGTACTATGTTTACTTTGGCACAGTGCGGGACTGCTATGAAGGTAAGGAGGGGTCAGACAGAAAATGGGGGGGAAGTCTCTGCCCTGAGAGAACTTTATTTCTGTTTGAGAACATGGAGACAGCATCGCTGTCACCTACTGAATGGTTTGCCTAACTGGATGGCCATGGCTTGCTTAGTGACTGAAAATCATAGAATGATGGGATGGTTTGTCTCAGGATGGACATTTGAAGATCATCTAGTGCAGCACCCCTGCCATGGGCTGGGACATCTTTCACTAGATCAGGTTACTCAAAGCCCTAGCCAACTTTACCCTCTCTGAGTATAAGTCTTCCTTCCAGGGTTCTGTAGAGACTAAGTTTATGGTTTTCTGGGGTCCTTTGCTTCAGGAAGGCAAAAGCTTTTGATAAAGACAAAAAATCTGATGGTATCTGGGTGTTAGAAAGTGAGGTATTGCTCAGCTCCTGTCTCTTTTAACAGCACTTAGCAGCCAGACACTTGCTTTGTCTTGTGTTCCTGGGGTAGCTTAGCAATGTATTCTTCCGGTCCCATCCTGTGGCCACTTGTCTGCTTGCACAGGGTAGCACAGTGGCCACGTGTTGGGGCTGGTGAAGTGTAAAGTGCTTTGGAATCCTGTAGGAGAGAGGTTGCCATTTTCAGGATGAGCACCTGCTTGGTTTTGGTTATGTGCTGCAATGATGTAATACCACTAACACTGTATGTGAGAGAAATGGTTACTTTCCTGTAAATGCTATTGTAACTTCCCTACTGGTCTCATCCTGAAAGAAGCCTCTACCCACTCAGCAGGAGGTGCTGCACTCTAGCAGTGGTTTTTTGAGGACAATTTATCATCATACCCTCATTAAATCCGAAGTCATTGGTGCAGTTGTTTTGGTGAGATCTGCATTGTGGAGAGTTACCCTCACCATGTGAACAAGTTAATCAGCTGAAGGGACCAGCAGGCCTTCCTTCACGTCCACAACAATGCTCTGGATGCAGTAGCAGATGGCAAATGCACACACGTGGTGCAAGAAAGCATCTTTGTTTGGGCCTGCGTTTTTTTCTTTCCCCACCCCGTGTTTGTGTGTGTAGGTCTAGCAGGAAGCCTGCTGTACTCCTAGCAACAGCCACTATCCCTCTGCCTCTCTTGCTCTGGGAGTTTGCAAAGATTTGAGCATCAGGAGGCTGCCTGTGCTCCAGAGTTCACCTCAGCATGTTGGCCTATGTGAGAAAACTAAAAGTGGAGGTGAAAACACCTTTGGAAAGCACTTTTTCTGGTGATTGTTTCAAAACAGCCTTTTAGTCCTCTTCCCTCTCTTGCTGTCCACCTTCTTTATTTTTTGTGAAGGTTTTACATTGCAAAGTGGGCTGTTAGGGAATGGTGGAAGAGGACCCTACTAATACATTTTGAAAGCTGTCTTAAGCCATTTATGGACTGTATTTTGGAGTGTGTGTTAGGAGGAACCTGTTCTGGTGTTACTCTTGGATGTGACTGCTTCTGTACAAGCCACAGTGTGAGAAACACTGATACAAGTAGGGTTTGGTTGGGGTATTTTTTTGTTATGTTGATATCATGAATACCATCTGATGGGAATGGGAGAAGTGTTCTTTGCTGGTGTGATGAACTTTGCTAGTTAGCACTTCTTCTGGGGATGAATGGGCAGATATTTCTCCCTTTTGTTTTGTTTTGTTTTCTTCCTCTGATGTCATCTCTTCCCTAGTGCTTGTGGAATGGGCAGCTGGTGTTGTAATGACCACATCAGAGGGCAGGGGTCACTGGAGGACAATAGGAAAAGCTCAGCCTTTCTTTCTCTGGGTGCTGGGAGCTGTCAGCTAAGTTGCAGGAAAATTGAAGGCAAAAGGAGTTACCACAGTTATTTAAATAAGTTTTCCATGGTTGGTGTTTTCTGTCCTAATTAAAGCTTTGGCAAAATCATTACTGTGTGAACGTCGTTCAATAATAAGGATTACAGATGGAATAACAATATCCCAATTACATACATAGAAGCATGTATACCACTGGCTTTTATGTGCCACAGCAGTCTTGCCAGCTAGACACGTCTACAAGCCATAAGTACAGTGTTTTGAGACTGTAAGTGTTCTGGGGAGTGTGGAGTATCTCTTTGCCAGGGCATAGTTTGGATGCTTATAGAAGAATTTGTCTGAATTTGGAAGATCATTCATGTGGAAAAACTGACCTCAAGTCTAATAACTGGATGCTTGGGGAGATCAGCTTCTCAGTGTTGCACATTATTAGGTTTCTGTTCTTATCTTAAAGTTCCTTGAGACTGCTGTTTCTATCCCTGTTATTTGGGGCAAAAAGCAAGATTTGGGTGTTGTCATTTCAGGGAGTGTCCAGACACAGGTGACCATAGAATATAATGTTGCAAGAATGTCATTTTGCCCCAGGGCTGTCTGTGACATATGCAGAAGTACAGTCCTTGCCCTAAAAAATCTTACAACTTTGAGGTTCCAGCAGCAGTTTTAACAAGTCAAGGAAGTGGCAGACAGAGTGTATGCAGGCTTACTTCATGCACATTTAAGTGAATTTGGATCCCATGAAAAGGAGATTCATCTGCAGTTATGGGGAACTGAAATGGGGCAGTGTTAGTGATCAATCTGTCATCTGTACCAGGTTTCTGGGGAAGGTGGAAAAGAGGTGGCCTAAGGAAAAGTTTATTCAGCACACAAAAAATTTCATCTTTTTGAGAAAATGAAGCAGAGTCTGTTTTGCAAAAGTCCCCACAAGACATGAAAACAGAATTTCACTGATTGTTATAAACTGTTTCTCCAACTCTTATGTTTATAGTCTGGTTACCTGTCAGAGACAAACCATGTTCAACTAAAAGGTTAAATACAGGAGATAACATATGGCTGATGGATCACAGGTACCTTTTCCAGATTATTTAGTACCAGCGTAATATCCTGGAATAATGCACAGGAACCCTGTAAAGAATGGCATCTTACAGATGCCAAATAAAAGAGAGACTGACCACAGTTTTAAATGGTTCTGTGACCCTTTTGGCATGAGTCATGGAACTGGCCTGGGACCTTGGCCAAAGTCTCATTCAGATAGTCTTGTGAGTGCCAAGGTAGGATGATAAATGCAGTGAAAATCTGGAGTGCTGGGGAGGGAAAGGTGCTGCATAAGTAGTCCCTGCTAATGTTTGGTCTGTTCCCTGTACTCTTGGTCCTTGCACCTGTTTTGAAGTTGGTTGTCATTTTACTGTGATTGATGTCTTTGCAGCATTTGTAATATACAACTTTCTCAGCCTCTGCTATGAGTACTTGGGAGGGGAGAGCTCCATCATGTCTGAGATCAGAGGGAAACCAATTGAGTGAGTATTTATTGTGCTTACAGCATGACACTGTCCTCCTTCTGTGCCCATCTACTATTTCTCTATCCCTGTCCAGATAAACTGTGTCAGGTGGCAAATGTCTGCTGAAACTGGGCAGTGTGGATGATAATGATGATTTACCAGTACCTTGCTGTGAGACAGATCAGGCTGATCACATCCTCTTAGGCAAGCTGGACTGATTCACGGTTTTTCTGGACACCTGCCTATTCCTTTGCTTATTTTCTTACTCTCTTCTCCTTTAATTATTTTCTGTCTTTAGTTGATTGTGTGTGTCTCCTCTAGGATATATGTTTCTCCCCATGCTACTTAGTGACAGGAGAAAAAAATTGCAGTGTATAGTCAGGATGTTGTTTTAGACATGTCTCCAAAGAGGCCATAACTGTAGTCATTGTTGGAGAAGGCACCAGTCCTGCAACTTTGCTACAGAGAGATAGATAAAGAGGGTAGGAATCTTGCACTCTTGCCCGAATCTTGCTTGTGAACTCTGTCATCTTGTGTTGGCTCTTTCAGGTCCAGCTGTGTGTACGGGACTTGCTGCCTGTGGGGAAAGACATATTCAATTGGATTCCTGAGATTCTGCAAACAGGTATGGGCTGGAGGGACTGGGACGTTCTGCAGAAATTAGGTGTGTGGGGATGGCAGTGGTGCTTTTTGCCGCTGAATTTCTGAGATCTTTCGGGGGGGGGGTTCTAATAGCATTTTGAGATGCCTGCAGACTGCTGAGAAGAGGAGATGTTTCAGGGTTGGTTTGTTTGTTAAGAATGATTTTAACATGTTAAGAATGATTTTAACATTTTCTATTTAACCCCACATCCGGAAGGCCTTAGTTTAAGACACAAGTTACCTCCTGAAACTGATGTTAATCCTAGGAAGAAACTCTTTTCCTTTCTGGATTACAGAGGTCCCAACTCTAAGAAATTGATGTCTGTGTTATGTTGCAGACACCCCACAGTTGTGTAACAGCCTCCTGAATTCCCAGTGCTGCTGTTGTGGTTTGGAGCTGAGGAGGAGGTGGAGGTTAAGCATGACACATTGGTTTGTAGGAGGAACCGAGTATTGCTCACCATGTGTGTCTGTCTGTGCTGAACTGGGTATGTTGAGGGCGGTGGAATAGGGGAGACCTAAACCTCTATACAGTCTTGTCTGCTTGTTGCAGACACCTCTGGCTGTCATGAAACAGCAGGTGAATTTTAAGGCTTTGCTCACTTGCTGAAGTGAACACAGGAGGTTTCTGTGGAGGCAGTGTGAAGCAGGTCTGGTTCTTTGAAACAGCTCAGGTCATTGTAATTTCAGTCAGCAGGTTTAGATATCTGCCCTGGCTTCTCCTGATCATCATGGCCCATATTCTGTGTTGTAGCAATATGCAGGAACATCAAAAGTACAGTGCAGCCTTATGGTAGTACCTGGTGTTAAGCAGTGCTGCACAAGTGGCCATTTTCAAATGGCCACTTCTTTTGCGTATCTGTTTTGTTTGTCCCTGCCCCATATTTTGTCCTTACAGCTTTTCTGTTTTGTTGCCTGATACTTTTCTAGTCTGAACCCAGTATGTTACTTCAGTTTCCCACAGGTTTCATCTGGACACCCTTAGTTGATTCACTGTATTACCTATTCTTATTGCTCCTAATGTTAACTTTTACCTTTTTAAATATATTGTAAGCAGATGTAACACCCATGAAAGTGAATGAATGCTGGAGAAGTAATTTCCCTTAGACTTCTTGCTTCTCATGTCCTACAGCCTCTTGCAGTTATCACCACCTGGGTTGCATGTGTCTGTGTTTGGAAAGTTTGTTCACAGTAGCGAAGACTAGAAGCACATCTTGGGGAATGGGGAAGGTGTGTTTTTTTCTGCTGGCCTCCACAAATCCCAGCTTGTTTGGTAACTTTGTCTTTGGTAGATGTTTTGCTTTTCTTTTGCTGGTATCTGGCAGCAATTTTTCTACGTATGCCTGCCCTTTGCTAACTGCTAAGTCTGCTGTGGAGGCTGTGAGGGAGGTGTATTGCAAGAGATGCTTAAATACTTCCATCCTTCTTGGCTTGAGCTTAAATACTGCCTTGGTGAGAAATTGTTGATGCCAAGGTTCACTTTCGAGTACTTCTAGACTTCCAGGATTTTTGGGGAAGACCTTTCAAGGCAAATTCCTGGGAAGGCTGGTGCAAAAGGGCAACAGAACAAATGTCAGTGCTGATCTGTGAAATATCCACCATCGTGATGATCAGGAAGAGGAATGTGCTGAAAGGAACACCTTGCCCTTTTTAGCCCTGTTCTCAGCATCTCTGGCATTTCTGTTGCCTCCCATCACCACCTGCCCATTTTCTGCTCTTTCCAGTCCCTTTCATCCTGAAGGAATCTGTGTGTTATAAACATTTTTTCTTACCACCTTCATGCTTCTCCCTCTCCCACAAACTTTTCTCAGGCAGGTGGCTGTTGTGGGTCAGTCTGTCTTCCTGTGTTGCCTGTGGACCTCCAGCAGTGTGGTGGTGTGCTGGTGTCTGTGGTGTGAAATCCCAACAGCTTGTTTCCTTAAAGATGTCTTGATCAAGATTCTTTGCTGGGTCTCTGTCTGGTGACCCTCACACATGGGTCATACACCATCCATGTGCTTCCCATATACTATAGCATCTTCTAGGGAAGCAGCTAAAAATAGTATGTGGTGGTTTGGATTGCAGGGAAATGGTTAAAATGTCTCCAGATCGGAAGGAGGGGAAGCTCAGAGGATGGAGTTGTTTACCAATTAGCTTGACCTTTTCCAGTTCACATATTTAAAGTGACTCACTAACTGGCATGTGCTGGGGTTTTTAATCTCCTTGAAGTCTTATGACCACTAACAAATTACATTGTATCCAAAGCAATTATTACTGTTTGGTTTTACCTTCTTTCCTTACATAGCCCTCCCCACATACACACAGGTCAGCACCTACCCAGGCTCTTCCAGCCTCCTTCAGAGAGATGCAGGTCACATCCCTTCAGGGAGACATTTTTGGGACCTTTTTGAGGGTTCTCTTTTTTAGGACTTTGAAGTTCAACATCTGCAGAAAGTTGAAGAATGCGGTGGTTTTGAGAGAGCACTCCCAATAGGAGCAGTAGTTTATACAGGCAGAATGGATAGAGCTGATTGCAAGTGCCACGGAATCTTTGGGGAGATTCAGTAAAGGTCATGTGGATGACAACAGAATAGTTCTTGTGTGTGGCAACACACATTGCTGTGTTTACAAAATGCCTGAGTATTGTGACAGTTGTCAGAAGTTCCTCCTCTGACAGTGGGATTCCCCTCTGATCCAGAGGACCTTCTTGACTAAATTTGTGACAACTATGGACTGGAGTTTGCTTTCCTTCCCCAGTATGTCTCTGTTAAATTCGCTGTGTCTGTGCCATAGCATAGTGTGGGATTTTTTTGTTTTTTATACTGTTACAGTTCATAAATGGGCTGCAGCACAGCCTGTGAAAAGCAGCTCTGGAAGAGTGGGGCTGAGCAGCTTCTAGAACAACCCTACAGAGAGGTTTTTCTTCCCATTCTGGACAAGTAGATAGCACATGTACATCTTCTGAAACTCCATCATCTCCTTTTGGGTGCTGCAGTCCTCAAGCACAATCAATTAGCAAGTGACAGAGTCAGACGTCTTGTTGGAGCTGGATTGTTACCTTGCTGAGTGGTCCCACTGGACACTCCATTGTGATGCTGGCTTGGCAGCTTGTCCTCTTGCACCTCCTGCCTTCTCATTCCTCCCCTCTCGTTCCTGTAGGCTACCCTGCAGTTCTGTGTGGTGAAGCCCCTTATGGCGATCATCACAGTCATCCTTCAGGCCTTTGGAAAGTACCAGGATGGTGACTTTGAGTAAGTTTATTTATTTAGCATGCGTGATTTGGCTGCCCCTTCTCTGCCTGGCTTTTTTTATTGTCTGTGTATGTGCACTGGGAAAAGGTGGGAGTACAAGGGTTGATGTGCATGAGAAAAGAAGGCAGAGGTAGCCCTCTTAGTTTCATGTTTCTTCTGCCTTGGTTTGGGGGTGGGAATGGGACAGGGAGGCAGGAAAGAAATGGACTCTTGGAGCTCTCCATTGACAGTGGCAAGGGGAAAACATCATGCTGAAGTTTCAGGCATTCATATATATCTTCTCTTTCCAGTGTAACCAGTGGCTACCTCTATGTGACGATCATCTACAACATCTCTGTCAGCCTGGCACTGTATGCCCTCTTCCTTTTCTACTTTGCCACACGTGAGCTGCTCAGTCCCTATAGCCCAGTCCTCAAGTTCTTCATGGTGAAGTCTGTCATCTTCCTGTCCTTCTGGCAAGGTGAGCTGCTTTTCCCTTCCCTGGGTAGGCACAAAGAGCTCTCTGCAGGGGCTCAGACACAAGAGTTGATAGAACAGATGTTGATTAATAGACAGAATGTCTCTCTGTATTCCATTTGGTTTATAGTCATTCATTGCTTTTCTCTGGGAAACCTGTTTTGCTGAGTTTAATTCTTGTTTATATGCTCCTGAATCCTTATTATCCCTGTGTGTGTGCACACAAGAATATGTACCTGGCAAAATCAGCTGATAGGGTGAAGAGTCCTCTGCATTCCTGAAACAATCATAAAGCACAAGCTGCCAACATTTTATCTGCATGCTGCCATTTTATTGATTAAAGTGGCACATATAAAAATTTTTAGTGCTTTTTTTAGTGCTCTATAAATAAAATTTTAATGGTATGTATGTGATGTATATGAAGCAGCTGGATGCAGTGTGTGCTGCCACAGAACCACCACTGGGAGAAGGACATTCAGAATTCATACACATGAAGCAGAGGCGCAGTCGGAAAGTTGAAATTCCACCTAAGCTTAGCGCTTCTGACTAATTGGCTCTAAGCATTTCCCTGTTCAATGCCCTACTTAGGTTTACTGAGTTGCACTTCAAAGACTAATTGAGTAGGAACTTAGGTGGAATTTAGGCTGTTGGAGTATAGCCCATCCTCCCTGTTTAAAGACAAACTAATAGGCCGTCTAGTTTATCATCTTGAGGCATCTGGTCACATACTTTGTCTTCCCTGAAATTCTTCAGCCACTAAGCTGTGGACAAGGAGAAATCTTTCTTACAGTGGTGTGTCAAGAACACTAATATGCTTAAATGAAAAGTTCTGTTACTTCAGTTTTTGTTCTAGCTAGTGCAAGTGCTGATGTTGCAAAATGTGGAATATGTCAAAGTATTCTTAAGAAAGGATGTTCTTTGGTGTTTGATCTTTGTATGCTTTCAAGTCTAATCAACAAGAAAAGAGGTTTAATCTGTGAAATAGCAGCTGACAAACAAGCTCCAACTGATGGCCAGGTGTTAGAAAGACAAATTACTTGACAGTAGAATTGCCTTGTTAAGGTTTAGACATCATCGTTTTTCAGTGACCTCAGGGGAGGTTAACAAAGCTTGGGAAGAAGTATGTACCACAGATAGTGGGCACAAAGAATGCAGAATTTACAGACCACAGAGACATTTGGCAGAACCCTCAAGATAAGGAAGAAACTAATAAAGACAGCAACTGTGCTGAATCAGCTCCAGTGGAGTAAAAGGTAATTCTGGCAGGGGGAGATCATGGCCACTGACCCAAGAAACCACTGACTCAAAAGGAGAGAAAGACTGAGCATGCAGACTAGTTAGCATGAGCAATGAGAGGACCATTAACCAATAGAAGACAGAATACTAATTAAAAAGAGAATTAGGTAATTTTTAGCCAAGGAACATTAGTGGCTTTGTTTGCTAAAATGTATAAATAGCAAAAAGCTTTGGTAGTCATGCTGGCTTTGTGGATTTGCCAGCCAGCACCCCTTTCTATGCAGAACTGTAAATAAGCCAAATACCTCTACTCTTTGTATGGATTGGCCTCTTGCACACTGTGTGAAAGAACCTATTTTGAGAAAACACTGAGATCACAGGGTTGCTTACAGAAATATCTGACTCCTCTTATCCTTTTGGACTTGATTAAGTCCTGCAGCCGTTAGTTCCACAGTTTATGTGTCAGTTGAGAATAGAAGAGGATCAGTGTTTGAGTGTTATATGCCTAAAAGTATTTGTCTCACTTTATTCTTCCTTTTTCTCACTTTATTTCTTCCTTTTGCACAAATGACCATAGGTGTGTGTTTGTAGCTCCTGTGGTGAGTTGGGATATGTCTAGGACATATAACACAAAAACCTGTTTCCATTCTTTGCAATTACTATGAGACCATGTTTTCTGCATATTTACATGAACTTGTTACTTTGTTTAGGGATGCTGTTGGCCATTTTGGAAAAGTGTGGGGCCATCCCCAAGATACACTCTGCTAATGTGTCTGTGGGTGAAGGCACAGTAGCTGCTGGCTATCAAGACTTCATCATTTGTGTGGAGATGTTCTTCGCAGCCATTGCCCTGCGCCATGCCTTCACATACAAGGTGTATGTGGACAAGAGAATTGATGCCCAAGGTAGGAAGTATGCCATTGCATATTGCTTGCTTAGTAGTGAGACTGGGTGGTGACTGGTCCCTCAGGCAGCCAGCACACTGATAGGACTCCCAACCCAATAGCTTGGAAAACGCCACATCCCCTCCTGTGTGGTGTCTGAACAGATTTATTGTGCAACAGCTCTCCAGGGCAGAAACCTTGCACTGAATTGCACTGTTCCCTTTTCAGTTCCCCAGCAGGCCACCCACAACAACTTGTTGCAGACCTCAGGGCTGTAAGATGTTGCATTGTTTCGGTAGAGTGGGTTTGTCCTTCTTCCTGTCTCCCCAAAGGGGAACTCCATTGCTCCAGATTGTGCAACAGACTGAAGGCAGGAGGGACAGGGCCTAAAACAGGCTCTGTTTTGAATCTGGCTTGGGAAGATGAGGCTGTGCTTTGGCAATATGTTTGTCATAGAGGAGGAGGATCTTCCTGTAATGACTTTGTGAAGGCTGGGCTGCTGCTATAAGGAAGATTCTTATTTTGGGGAAGAGGAAGATGGATGTTATCTCTGGGAAAAGGGGGTTTTGTGCCTAGTCTATGCAGTGTTTTCCAAATAAAGGGATTCCTTCTTGCTGGGGGAGATCTGTGCTGAGGTGCTGGAAGACAGCAGCCCTCAAGCAGTGTCAATGTAAGTGACCCCTCCATTCCAGCTGGAGGTTTTGGAAGAACCGTGTGGGGAGAAGAGATCTTTGGGTGATGAAGGGGTAAACTACAGTACAGTAGGGGTCAGTACACTGGGGAATGTTTCAGTGGTGGGCCTTGTTCAGTTCTTGTTATTTCCTCTTTCTCTGTCTTTGTCTTTCCTCTTCCATTTATCTCTCCCTTGCTTTGGCCACTGGTCCCTGATGCAGCAGTTCCATCATATGGGCCATACGGTAGGTACAGCATGCTGTGTGTGTTTGTCTCAGTTGGTTTTTAGCTGGGATGCTGTTCTCTCCTGATTCCCAGCCTGCCTACAACCTGCCCTGTCCCTTGTTCCCCTTTTCTCGCAAGTCTGTAACTCCACTGCCTCACACAGCTGCTTTAGGGTTGTCTGGATTATAAGCAGTAAAACGGCTGCATGGGCATTAACGCATAGCTTTAGAGCATTTGTGTCAGAGCTGTGGGAATCTCTCTCCCAAGAGTTGTGCAGGCTCTCAAAGGACCTTCTCCTCACCCTAGCCTCCCTTCACTTTTAGAATTGCCACAGATGATCAGCCTACTTTGGTTCTCTGGGGAGCTTATCCCCAGAAATGAGCAGAGGCAGAAGCCCACACTGGAAATGCAACCTAGAAGCCATGAGACATGGCAGCTCCTAGAAGGAGACACAGCTTCCCTCTGTGCTTAGCATTTGGGTGGTACATTCTCCATCTGTTGCTTTCTTCATGATATCATCATGACACATGGGGTAGTTCTGCCTCTAGTACTGCCTGTTTCCCTCCTTTCCTTACTTTGTGCTGCTTTTTACTCATATGATCTCTTTCCCATGGGCACTTTGATACCACTTAGCAGTCTTAATTTCCAGTGAGTGGAATGGCAAATGCTCTTTCTCCTATATTTTTAGAATTGACTTAGTTTTTTGTCTTCTGAAAGTGTTTAGAGGAGCACCTCCCCGCCTGACTGTATTTGTTGCACACCCAGGCCAGCACCGATAGTGTGTAGTGGAGATTGTCACTGTGGGTATGTCCTATTCCCATGGTGTGTCCCCCATTTGATGTTGTGGTGGGTTCACTTGGCTCACAGTGTCTGGGTTTAGGAGCACCACTGGTAAAACTCAACACTATTTGTGTGGCATTTCCTCAGCAGCTGCTTAAGGAAGTCTGTAAGGCACCTTCTGCAAGACCTAGGACTGCATGTTCCCTGTTTTCCTTACCTTTGTATTAAGGGATGTGGGGAAGGCAGCAGTGTTCTTTACTTGTCCCTTCCTGTCTTACCCAAACAGGTCGCTGTGCTCCCATGAAGAGCATCTCCAGCAGCCTCAAGGAGACCATGAATCCCCATGACATTGTCCAAGATGCAATCCACAACTTCTCTCCAGCCTACCAGCAGTACACCCAACAGTCAACACTGGAGCATGGTCCCCCCTGGCGCAATGGCAGCCATGTGATCTCGCGCTCCCACAGCTGCTCTGGTGCCCGTGACAACGAGAAGACCCTCTTGCTGAGCTCCGATGATGAATTCTAGAAGGGGAAACTGCCAGCATAGGCTGTCATTTTCCTACCATTTTTTAAAAAATAATTTATTAATGCAGAAACACGCAAGTCATATCACTTCCTAGAGAGTAAAGATTGCAGAAGTGGGCACTTCCCATTAGCTTTTGTGGGTATGGACTTGATGAGCAATGCAGAGGTGGCAGAATGGCCAGGACTCCATGCTCGAGACCATTCCTTACAGCAGCAATCAAATTGAATTGATTCAAGCAAAGCTCCAGGGTTTGGGGCTCTGGCTTCCCACATCTGCCCAGCTTGGTGTGGCCAGAGCCTAGAGTAACCAAAAATGTCTTTGGTTTTTTTCTAACAGGACAACCTGACTGCTTTCTATTTCTTTTCCTGAAAGGTTGATGTAGGCACAGTTTTCTCCCCAACTCCCTGGTACTAACATCTCTGTGATCCTTGGGATATAGGATGGGGATACAGCCATTAGTGTTCCTGAGGACCAGACCTGAGACTGGTCTTTCTATATAGCCATTGCCTTGAGTGCTAAGTAAGGAACATCTCTCCCCACCCTCCTGAGCACCTGGTTATGAGTCCTTGAGTCACTTGAGGGAGGGAAGGGGAAAAGAACAGGGCTTTCTTTGTGTTCCATGGCTCCCTCATCCCCAATTGTTATAAAAGCATATTGAAGCTCAGTGGGGATGGAATTACTTTTTCACAAGGGTGGAGTTTTTTAATCACCAGGTGTCCAAGCTTCCCATCTCCCTGGTGTTCCTGTGGCAGGAAGCCTCCCTGGAGCATCTGTCTCCTGCTAACAAGACTGAGGACTGGCTATGATAGATGGCGGAAGTTTGTAGAGCTGTGGCCCCTTCACTCCTCATTGGGAAGGGAAGATATGTAAACACAAAACCGGTTTTTCTTCTTGTTTCCTGTCCCCCAGCATCACATCTGCCCCTGTTGGAGGTAGCTGCCAGAGCAGGTCCTGGTGTCACAAGTAGCTCTCCCCGTGCTCATCATCACTGACTTTCCCTGAGCTACACAAGTTTCACCCTTAGGCTGGAATATTCAGGAAGGAATGTTGCACACTCCTTTGTTTTTTGTCTCTGTAGCTGTTCTGGGGCAGGCTGGAGTAGACTTGATACCTGACATGACCTGGTTGGTCAAATTTGTCCCTTTTATTTTCTCAGGCAGCAATTGCTGCTGCTGCACATTTCACAGGCTCTGCTGCACCTGCAGTGCTACCAAGGGTGGAACCAGCATCCATGGAAGGGGGAGAAGCTTCCCCTTGCTTCTCTTGGGTTTTGGATTAATCCAGAATGAAAATGATCCCTCTGTACATCTATCTAGAGACTAGGAAATGCCTCTTGCTTGCTTAAAATTATCTAGGAGAGAAGTAGGCAGCACACTCAAGTGCTACAGCTCAGATGCTCCTACCTGCAAGCAGGAAGCAAAATTGAGAAATTGGAGCAAGCTACTCTGTTCAGCTGTGATTTCTCTGTTCCTCTCAAGCTTCATGCCTCCCCTGCAATGAGCAGATCTGAGTGATTCTGGATTGTTCCTTGCTGTTCTGCTAGGAGAACTGGAGTCTGGTTTGTTGCCTGGAGTTCACCTTTCCATTTGTTTCCTAATCCATCTGCTTATTCATTGAGTGTCTCAGAAGCAACAGTGAGTGAAGAGCACCTACCTCATTTATTCAGCACCTCTGCCCAAGCTGGGCAAAAGGGCTTGAAGAGAGGCAGGTTTGCTCCATGCTGTGAGGATGATAGGGAAAAGCTTAAGGATGGTGCCTCCTCCTCCTGTACTGATATTTCTGGGAGATGGTGAAGCAGGTGAGAGCAATGATACTGCTGGGGGAGCTGGAGGCAGAGTCAGTGGATTCAGCAGCTTCTCTGCTGCTTGATTTTCCCATTTGCACACATCCTGCAGTGCTGTGCTGTTGGTTACTAATTTTCCTAAGTTCATGACTGCTTAATTAGACATGCAAACACACTTTGCCAGGCTTTGAGTGGGCTTGGTGTAAAATTTCCTCATGCATAAGCCACCTGGAAAGCAGGGCTGAAGATTGAACAGACTTTGCTTCTGTTTTCTATGGCTTTAATTAATAGTTCCTTAATGTGAGATACTGGTGTTACTCTCTCTCTCTCTCTCTCAGGAAAGTGGGGCATGGGACATGATCCCATCCTCCCCTTTCTTTGGATTTGCAGGCCTTGATGATGTCCCAGTATAATTTGGTGCCTGCCCCCAGTCTTCATTGCATTTGGGTGGCTGAAATCTGTGTGATTGCCCCATTAAGCATGAAGGTGGTCCAGGCTTAGAGAAGCATTTCTTAGACTTCTTAGAACTTATTTTGAAATGTCTCCTGCATACATACACATATATATATGTATGTGCTGTGCAGAGGATCTGGATATTCTCAAAGTATCTTGTATATAATGGTTTCAAGTATAATTCTCTTGCACCAGCTGCCTTTGGAGGAGCCTGGTGAGCTAGCACCCAACAAGCCAGCTGTCCTACTTTATATATAATGTTTTTTAACACCACACAAAATCAACCACCATTAAGCTTCCTGCTCTCCCTCATGACCAGCAAGTGCAGAGCAAGCACTGGCTCTGAAGCCACTTTGTGTTGGAGGAACAAATATGAGATCCAGAGCTTGAGACCAAGGAGGCCAAGGCATCCATGGTCTTGTAGGTCTGTTCATGGTAGCCCAGGACCCAAGAAATGTGCCAGTTCCAGGAGTAGACCCTTGGAGCTGCTCTCCCTTACCTGCTTCCATTTTCCTTCCCTTTTTTGTTTACCATGTAACATATCCATGGGATTTGTTTATTGTTTTTCCATATAGAGTAGTTCTTTGTATATAAATGACTGAAAAAAAAAAGTATGATAAATAAGACAGAGTCACCTAGTTTTGTACCTATTGTGTTTAACTGATGTGAGCTCAGCGACAAGCCGCTCTCTATTTTGGTCTTTGTGACGTTATACTCTGCAGAAATGAGCAAATATGATGACAAATAAAAAATATAGAGATAATATAGATTGTACTTAAGCTGCCTGTGTGTGGTGCTGTCTGGGTGACTTCTCTTTGAGTTTTTCCTCCTTGCAGGGACTGAGGCTTGGTGGGTCAGGATCTCTATCCTCTTCTCGGAAGGAAGGCTCCACATGTCTATGTAGGAGCTGATGGAGAAGGATCACTGCTGGCAAAAGGCAGGAGAGTGAAACCCATGTGTCTAAAACCTGGAGTAGAGATGAATTTTCCTTAGGTGCTCCCTGTGAAACACCAGTGGGAAAGAGGGGGCCCCAGAAAACAATGGCTTTGGGATTTTCTTCCATGAGCAGTGTTTGGGGCTGGGGCCATTTGCAGTGGCAGAGGGAATGGGAATGTCAAGTCCCCAAACTGTCTTGAGTGCTGCAGCCTGCTGGGGACCTGGCCCACCTGGGTGTTTGGGACATGCTCACCACTTCCAGCTCAGCTCTGAGGAAGGGTGATTTTTCCACACAGGGAGGAGGTCTGACTTCATCTCCCAATAAGGAACCTTCCACACTTCTTCCCCTTCTCCTGCCATCCATGGGCAGAAGCTCACTGCTTTTGTCCTTGCTGTTCCCAGGTAAGGTGATAAGGTGATTCACTCAACAGGGAAGTTTGTGGGCACAGATGCCCTGCACCTGCCTCTCCTGCACCTGGTCCAAGGACAGCCTGAAGGGAGTTTTTGTAGTGAAAAGCCTCTTTCCCAGGAAAAGCTGATTCAGCACCGTTGCACTGCTCCTGAAAGCAAGTGTTTGGGAGGTGGTATTCAGCATTAAGTGTGCTTTTTTAGCCCTTTTCTCTCAAAGACTATAAATCTGGTTTTGTCTTAAAAAGCCATGAGCTATGCCCCATCCCATCTTTTTTGGGCACATTCTTGAGCATGTCCTGCAGCAAAACCAGAGGGAGACAGAAAATCTGGTCTCAGACACAGTTCTGTTCCAAGTTCGAGAATGACCAAACATACTCTCACTGTGGAAAAAAAAAAAAAAAACTTGCTTTATTTGTAAAGTCTACAAAATACAGAGGAGTGGGGTAGGACACATACTGTAAGTCAGAAAATAAATAAGTTTTTTTTTTGTTTTGCTCTATATAAGATAAAATGTGATTTGCATATATAAAATATAAAGTACGGCTCTGTACCAACATCCTGGCTGCGCCGAGAGGCGGAATGGCAAAGAGGACGTGAAAATAACTTACGTTCGTGCAATAAATAAACCCAAGAAGAGTTGGGGTGGGGAATGCCAACCAGGAGTGGCAGGCACCTCTCTTCAAGGAAGAATGGAGGGCTGCAGCCGAGGGTGGCTGGCGTGGCAATACCCAGGCAGGGGCAGAACGGAGGGGCAGGGGAATCATCTACAGCAGCAGATGTTGAGATGGACCTGCCTCCTGCTCCCTCCCCTGTGCTGCCTGTATTTAACAAACCCAGCTCTTCTCCAGCCTTTCAGCCTGCTCAAGAGCTGGTTGTCCTACACCAGGGTCCAAGCTGGAGGAAAACCAAAGGGAGGAGCCTATCTGCCTGCCAGGCAGCTCCCAGGAGCAGGGATGCTCTTCACCCCCACTTCCCACCTCCTGCACCTCCACCCCTCTCTCTGCCTCCACATCTCTGACTCTGAGGGCTGGGAGCACCTTTCCATGGGCTTTGTAGGTGGTGGGGCACCGGAGAGGACTTGGTGGGGCCATACAAGCTGGCCTGCGCTGAGCAAAACAGTGTTTATCTCTGCTCCAGCTGCTTCTGCTTCCTTCCTGCCAGTGCTGCTGCATTTCAGACACACAGCCAGGCTGAGTGTCCTGTCAGCAGGAAGAGGCGTGAAGGTTGTGCACGATAAAGATAAAACAGCACCACTGCTTCTCTCCTTTGCGGACAACAGCTTGGGCTGACCCGCTCACGTCTCTCAGCTCCCCCCTGTCCAATCATTGTCAGCTCTAGGGTCCCCCAGTACCACAAGCTGCCACAGCACTTTCCCAATCCATTCACCCTTACCAGGCATTAACATGCAGCCACTTCATCTCCCCCTCTGACCTGCTAACCTTCCCTTGCCATCTGCATCCCCAGAGATTTCAGACATGCTGCCACCTTCTGCCCTGCTCCAGCTGTGGTCCAGGTCGTCTGCCCAATGCTGATACCCTTCTATCATGCCTTCTTCCCCTACACTGCAAAACCCCTCTCTCTCCTCTTTTCCCTCTCTGGCACATGCTGCTGGGACTGCCTGGCCCACATTTAGCTCTCCCATGCCCTCTCACAAAAAAGAGGCACCTGGCATTTTCCTACCAGCTTGGAGCTGTGGGATGCTTCCCCACTGCTACCTGTGTGGGTTTACTCTCTCCTGTCTGCACAACCAAGAGGGGAGGGGGCTATGAGGGTCACCAGTGAGGTCCTGTCTTCCCCCCAGCACCCACATAGCAGCAGCCCTCCCTACCTGGGGGAGCTGGAGATCAAGGGATGAGAGAAAGAGGATTTTGGGCAGAGGTCCTGACAGGGAGGAGGTTGGGGAAGGGCTGGGAGGCAATTCATGGGGAAGGCACCCCGGGGAGGACCGTGTCCAGCCGGGGGACGGAGGCCAGCACTAGGAGTAGGCGGCCTGGTTGGTGCTGGACTTGACGATAGTGATGACACTGGCAGTAGCCACCTTGGCAGGGGGCCCGTGAGTGGCCACGGTGCGGGCGAAGCCCTGCAGGGCCTCGTACTTTCCACGGAGAGTATCGAGCTCCAGACGCATGGCAGCGTTCTCCCGGGCCAGCTTGTCCACCTCCCACTCCAGCTCCATCTTCTGCTTTTGCAGCTCTTCCTTCTGGCAGACACGCTTCACCCGGCAGCTGGCAGCATAACCCCGGTTCTTCAGCGTCCGACGACGCTGCTTCAGCCTCGCCACCTCCTCCTTGGAGAGGCCCCGCAGGTGGTGGTTGAGTTCCCGCACTGACAGCCCCATCAGCTCCTCATCTGACAGCAGTGGAGTGTTCTCCCCCAGCTCCCGCTTCACCTGCCAGAGAGAGGGCTGCTTGCCTGAGGCCCCCAAAATCAGCCCCCTGACTCCCAAGCCCCTGTCCCCACTGGTGCTCACCTTCAAAGCCTTGCTGGAGAGCCCGTCTGCAGCCATCCTTTCCTTACTCCGGCCCTGCTGAGCAGCCAGGAGAAAAGCTGGTTACTGCCAGCCCCGTGTTCCTTACCTCAGAATAGAGGACACCGGCCCTGCTGGTCCTCTGCCCGCTGTCCACATCCCCCCCACCCCGGGCCGCATGACTCATCCCACTCCTTTTAAAAAAGTACATAGTAATAATATTAATAGCAATGATGACTGCAAGCAATAATAATAATGGGGCAAGGATGGACCTCCCACCCTCCTTCATCCCATCACGAGACGGTTGGGATGCTGCTCTGCCCAGGGGACCCAAAATGCCCCAGCGGCCTGCTGGAAGCCAAGCCTCCCCCGCGGGGAGGAAACACAGGCGAGATCCGCCCGAGGCTGAAGGGAAAGTAAAAGCAGCAGCCCCACCGAGTGACACCGTGGCGAAGTCACCCGGCCGGGACGCGTGTGGAAGTGCCGCCCCACCACCCGGCGACAGCACCGCGGGTCTCGCCGCAAGGGTCGGGTGCCCCCAGGCTCCGGGGGCGAAGGGTCGCGGCCACGAAGCGCAGGCGGGTGAGAAGTGGCCGCCCCGTGATTCAGCAGCCCAGGGGCGAAAGTCACGGAAGCAGTGCGAGCCTCTCGCCGACGGCCGGTCCCTCCCCGTCCCTGGGTTCGGAGAGTGAGGAGGGGTCTGAGACCCCGGACTGCAGCCCAACAGCCTCTCCCCTCCTCGGGGAACCCCGGTCTCGTTAGGAGAGCCCTCGGAGGGACGAGGGGGGACCCGGACGGGGCCGAGAGCGCCCCGAGAGGAATGAGGGGCTGGAGGGGGGCGGTGGGAAAGGTGGAGCCGGGCGGCTGGAAGCTGATGCAATCCGGAGCCGAGGAGCGGCGACGGATCCCTCCAGGGCGGTGGCCGTGAATTGGAAAGGAAGAGCGGACGGCTCCGAGCGCGGCCGGCCGGCCGGCCGGCCCCCCGTCCCGTTTCCCCCAGCCCTAGTCCCGGTCCCGATCCCCCGCCTTCGGCGTGGCAGAAAGGCCTCCAGCCGGTGCCGGACCCTGCTGCCCCCTTCTCCTGGCCGCCCCGCGGGGGGCGAAGCCGAGGCGGGAGCGGAGGGGCCGCTCCGGCCGGCGCTCACCTGGCGGCTGCGCTGGTCCCGCGGGGCCGCTGCCGGGTCGGGGCGTCGGGCGGCGCCTCCAACCTCGCTCCCCGCGATTACTCACCCGCGGATTCTTTTCATTCATAAAAACACAGTCATGCGGTGACGTCATAATAGCCACGCCCCCTCACCGCCTCTGCCCTTAAAGCTCCCGCTGCCCTTAAAGCGCCCCGCAGTGCCAGCTCTCCTCGCATGCTGCCAGCGCGCACCGCACACAGAAGCGTGAATGCGGCCGCGCTCCAGCAGCGCTGGTTTGCGCTCGAATTTAGGACGACCGATGAACGGCCCTGCCGGGAGCAGAATACCGCACCGAAATGTGACGCTACCGCTTTAAGAAGGGCGGCCCTCACACCTGTCGCCCCGCCCCCCCAAAGATGGCGCCTCCCGCCCTTCCGCCCTCTTCCCCCGGCAGGCGGCGGGCGCGGCCTTAATCCCTCCCCCTATGGCCCCGCCCCGGAAGCGGCGCAGCTGATTGGCCCATCCCGGGGGGGCGGTGCTGCGATTGGCGGGCGGCGGGCGGTGCGCGGTGCGCGGTGCGCGCGGGGGGCGCTGGGGGCCCGTCGTGCTTTGCTCGGCGCCATCCCCGGATCCAGCCTCGGCCCATTGCCGGTCCAAGGGTGTCTCCCGGCTCCGGGTCACACCGTGTGCGGAAGGGCAGGGGCGGCCGCTTTTCCCTCGGGAGAAGCCACCTGAGGCTCTGGGAAGATGCAGTTTTTTGGGCGGCTGCTGGACACCTTCAACAGCGTCACGCAGATATTTTCCAACCCATACCGCGTGAGGGAGGTGCCGGCCGCCGAGTACGCCGGTCACGCCTGCCTGCGGGAGGAGGGCAGGGTGGCCCTCTACAAGAACAGCCTCTCTCGCTCCTGGGACTGCTTGCTGGTGAATCCCCAGAGCCCGCAGGTCGCGTTCCGGTGAGTGTCAGACCTTTAACCATCACTGCTGACGTGGGAAACCAAAGGCCCCAGATTGCTGATGTCGGGGCTGCTTCGCGGTTGTGGGGTCTTGTGTTGAAGCAGCAGGTGGGCTGGGAGGGGTGGAAGGCCCATGCGTGTGCTGGTGGAGGAGTTGCCGCAGAACAGCTCGTAGAAACAAGATAAGGTCCAAACATTGGGACAGTAGGCAGCTGTGATATAGTTCAAGGCATCCATAGGTCCACATGCATTTCTGCTCATTCCTGTTGGTGGCTCTGCATCTAGAGGATACTTCTAAGCAAAACCTAACATTGTTCAGGAAGAGGGATACACTCTTCCAGCAAAGTCTCCCTGCTTCTCTTGGAACAAGGATGACACTAGTTGAAGAAATAAAGGGAACTTTCCAGCACTGCCTTTTGGAAAAGAGCTGTTTCCCTTAGACACATAGTATTGGGGTTATTCCTTTGAGCAGGATGAGCCCTGTGCTTGCCTTTTCTCCAGACTCTTCCAGCTGGACAACGAAGCAGACGCCCTGGTGTACTTTGAGAAATATGCCCGGCAGCTGCGCCCTTTCTACGAGAGCTCATGCCAGCCGTTGTCCCTGGAGGAGCTCCAGCAGCTCAGTGACTGCGTCCGCAGCTACCCCAGCTGGTCCTCTGCACACATTGCCGTGGAGTTTGGCCGCCGGGAGATATTCCGGCACAACCACATCATGAGGCAAGGAGCAGGGTGTCTCCAGGGGGCCACTGCTCACAAGGAGCTTGGGAGGGCAGGCTGGGCTGTATTCGAGTATCTCTTCTTTGCTGTGGAAGCTGGTTTGTGGGCTTCAACCTGCTGCTGCAGAGTCTGGAGCTTTGGTGTTTGAAGTAAAGGATTGAAGTATCCTGCTGGAGACACCGGTTAGGTTGTTGCAACCCTTGTGGAACAGATTTTTGGGGGGGGGGGGG